>JANIJG010005871.1:142677-155357 GCA_024611175.1 Megaceryle torquata
TCTACACTGTGTTGTGGGCGTCTTCCCAGGGTCAAAAGATATTGACACGCTGATGGCTGGGAGTGAAGGAGAGACAGAAACGTCAATCACCGCTTCTCCATGCCAGTGGGATTATGACTGGTGGCTTTACTTATAACGCAGAAGCAATGAAAGTGTTGAGTGCAAGATTGCCCTCCCGGTCCGTTTTACCTCATGCAGTAATCTGTACAAGCAGAATACTCTGAGCCTGTTTTCAAGCCCATGTTCCCAACACAGTGACCTTCTTCAATCTCGTTGGGCTTTTTCAACCCGTCTGCCAGCTCTCCCCATGCAGTGTTTCTTCCTGCTCTGCAGTCCCACCTACAGAGTCACCTTGTCATCTAGCATCACTGAAGTCCGTGGGCACAGATGGGACAGACATGGTTATAGATCCAGTGCTGACCATCAGCACAGGAAGTAATTTCAATCCCTGTGTCTGAGACTGGAAAAAGCCTGCCACGACCACACAAGCTGCTTATTATTGTACAATGCTCTGGGCTACAAACCAGATTCATAAAGAGCCCAGATCCACCCTGTCTGGACTCACAAGGCTTGTTTGGCAGCAACTCTGTCATTTGAAGATGGGCTAGGGGCAGCCTGGAGAAAACTCCCCAATCTCAATGAGACTCCAGAGGGAGTCTTTTCTTGAGGAGTAGATAGCTGACCACAGGTAGCTCTGCTACTGCTTTTTCTGCCACTTTTCTTCTTTAGCATCTGAAAGAAACAACAGACTCCATAAAATACCTGACAGCCCTGGCTCCCTCCCTTGAAGTGGGAAGCCCAGGTGGATTTCCAGTGGCTAGCATTTCCAAGCATACTCCAGTTTACCAGGCTTGAGGGTTGTCAACCCAAACAATGCTAAGGCTTTTCTTCTGCAATACTGAAAAAGAAAAAAAAAGATTAATAATTTCTCCTGGCACTGCTGGTTCACGCCACTAAGCTATTCCATGCCAGTCCTATTGTTAAACTGTAAGCATCAGTTTCAATACTGTAATAAAATACTGCATTTGAAATTTTACAGTTTCCCATTAACCTCCTTTCTCCCTCTCTCCCCCACCTATTACATCATCCCTCTCTCTTCTTCAGCCTGACATTGCTCTGACATAAAACTTTAAACTTCCCTACCTTTCACTTTTCCATTCTTCCCTTCTTTTTCAGAGCCTTTAGCTGTCACTTGTGCAATAGAACAGCTGAGCCAAAGCAATAAAGTGTTGCATACCGTCCCCAAACAGCCTGAGCAATATCTGAGCATCCATGCCAGATACCATTGCTTCCCACACTCTCATGCACACACATACCCCATCTCATCCCCAGCCTTGATTCTACCCAGTACATTTTCTTGAAAACAGGATTTTTTAGTTAGTCTGAAAACAACTCTGCTTTCAGCAGTTTTCCTGCCAGGCAGTGTTTTGTTCTTTCTATTTAGCTGTTCTTTCTGCGTGAACTGCCAGGCTTTTACTTAGGAACAGGAACCAGACTCTTTATTCCCAGAGACACCATGTTTGAGAAAATCTTGTGCGGGCCCCAGGATCTGGGCAAACGGAAGCTTCATTAACTACGTCTGAGTCCATCACCCTGTCATACGCCAGTTCTCTCCATCCTGCAATCTTCTTCCTCAACACAAAGGTAACCTCTCTGAAATCATTAAGGCCACCATAGCAGAGGACCTAGGCCAGTATCTGATGGCTGTGATCTCCATGAATTATCTTTTTTCACATGTCCTCTTGTTCTCCTCGCTCTTCTAATTTGTCTGAGTCCAGTGTAAGGGAAAGCAGGGAGTAGTGCTGCAGCACTGAGCCAAGAGAAGACTTTTCCAGTCGTAGTGTAATGTTCCAGTTGGCCAAACTAAGTGGAAACGTTGCCACTGACTTTGCTTGTCTTTGTGTGATGAGAATCTCCTTTGCAGTGTTGGAAACTGAGAAATCTAGGGGAAATAATAGAAATGGTCGATGAAGAACAGAAAGTGGTTTTGATTGAATGATGGTCGAGTGGCATTTTTATGTTCAAAGAACTGTGTGGATGTTCGCTGCTTGGAGCTAACAATACTGAGGGACAGCCCACATGTGTGGATGAGTCGCACCCTTTCCTACAGACATGAGACCTGGGACAGGATGTGGAGCAGTTTGCCTTGAGTGCAGAACATGTAACGAGGCAAAGGTGCCCATGCTGAGGGTGCCGCTCCACTGTGGGCTGCTGCCAGCTTCCTGCCCTCCTCGATCAGCCTGGCTGACATTTCCATGTTGTAGAGAAAGTTCAGACCCTAAAACTAACTTTCAAGTATGCTCTGACACTAGCAACAATTAAGATCTTGTAGTGCTGAAATAAGTATTTTTCTACTTTGAGGGGGAGTTGTTTGGTGGTAGTTATTTTTGTGTTGTTTTTGGTTGGGGTTTTTGTGGTCGTGTTGTTTGTTTGTTTGGGTTTCTGTGTGTGTGTGTGTGTGTGTGTTTGTTTTTTTTTTGTTTATAGCTTTTTTAATGTTACCTCCTGTTTGGTTCTCTTCTAATTTCGGTGCCAAAGAAGAAGAAATTTTTTAACTGCTTCTATTTGAGTTTTGTTGGTCCTGCATAATAATGTGAAATTCTGATGTTTTATTTCTTGTATAAGAGCTGGGAATATCTAAGACTGGCTGTATTGTGAGCTCTCCCCATTCCTGTTTTTTATACACACACACACAGAATCTCACTGATCCACCAGTGATCTCGAGCCTACCTAGATGGACTGTGCTCTCTAGGGATGTGTCTGCTGCATCAGCCTCAGGCTTTTCCTGAAGAGAGACAACTAATTGGGGAAAAATTATGTTGCATTACATGTAGTAGCTTTGTGTTGTGGACTCTTGTCTGAGGTCTCCCAAACTTGCTGTGAGCTTATGACTAAGTAACACTGCAAGGGCTTGTGTGGAGCATCAGAGCAGATGTTTGTGCTTTCCATCCTGAGGCGGAGGATTTTAAAGATTTGGGCTGATGGTTCCAATTTTGCTTCATGATTAATTAATGAATAAACCCAGTATGTGGGCTCAACTGTTAACATTAGGTTTGACAATGGACATCCAGGCTTTTCAAGTGCTCTAATTGATAAGTTTACTTTTAGAGGCTCAAGGGTCTTATTTACCTTTCACTCTACACACTGTTTTTATTTTGTGTGGAAAAAAAGTGCTTTGACATAAAGAGTGAACTTAGCTACCTGCACGCTTGTTTTTAGCTTGCTTTCCTTCCAAACCTCCCCAAGGGTGCAGAAAAGAAAGGGGGAGAAGATGAAGGAGGCGGTGACTATGGGATTAATTACAGATGCTGGGTTAACTGCAAAAAACAGCAGAGAAGGAGGAAGCAGGGCAATAAAGCCTGACCTCATCTACTCTTTTCTCTCAAAGAAAATAGCAGGTAGACTGTCACAGAGAGGCTGTGAGCAAGACCCCAGCACTACTCAGCTGATTTCAGCAGAGGATGACGATTCACATGAGCTGAGATTTAGCCCACAAAGCTTTCTTAGCCTGTAAATACAACTTAAGACAAAGGGGGAAGAACCATATGTTTGAGAAAGGGAAGAGCTTCCCCCAAACAAGCAAATACTGTGACTTATCTAAAAATAGCAAAATAAGGTACATGACTCCCCAGTTGCTTTGAATTATGTGGCAGGATAATGATATTTGCCCTCACGTGGAGCTTGTCCCACACCTCTGACTGGCTGTGGCTGAATGAGGGGATGTTTCAGTATTTATTTTCTTTTTGTTAATTTCAACCAGATTGCTTGTGCTCTGCTTAATGTAGTGCTTGCTGTAGAAGTGGGACGAATATTCAGTCACATTAAAAATAAATTCAGAAATAGCAGCTTATAAATTTGTATTTCTCTCCTATTATTATTTATCGGTGAATCCTGACAGATGCATAAATGCAATATCTTGGTAGGCTGATGCTGGGTTTTATATCAAAGGGGTTCTAACATATACTTCATATATTCAGCTGCAACTATTATAAAGTATTTAATGTACAGCTAGAGACAAATGATCTCTTCCATGTTTGTCTTAACTTAAAATGCAGTTGAATTCCTTGAATTCACTTCCAAACCTCCTGCATGGGGGAAGGGGGCAGGAGATTTATACCCCTTTAATATAATAAATTCTAAGCATATCTTTAGACAAATAATTTAGAAATCTATGCATCAAGAAACACCTCTATTAATTTCAGGATACACCATTTTATGAATTTTTTATGTGCATTAAAAAAGGAGGTTTTTTCCTTTTTTTCTTCTTTAAAAAACAAAACAAATCGACAAAACAAACAAACAAAACCCCTTACTCTGTTAAGAAAGCAAATTCTAACAAGAACATTTTGAATTAAAATTGCAGAAGGCAACAATCCCTCCAACAATTAAACTGGGAGAAGGTCCCCTGAGGGCAAACCAACAAAATTTAGTAAAAATAATTGCTGTACAGGGTCCATGCTCTATTTTGGCTGAGTATAAGCAGACACACAAAAAATAACCTACTGAGAGCAAGAACATTCCTACATGAAACAGGCTAACAACAGAGCCATGTAACTACCTGGCCACACCACTCAGCTTTTGCTGGCACGCAGCACAGATTTTTATACTTCAGCCAATATAAAATAACAATCAGGCTATTTACAAGGCTCTGCCAAATATTAACCTTATATCCAATTCTCTTCAAACCTTTCAAAGTCTCTAATGTGAACCATGCAAGTTCCTCATTACTTGATAATATTCTGTAACTATGCTGTTATGGGCTAGTTATATTTTTTAACAGACGGTGTGTTTATGCAAAGATAATGATGCGGTATACTTTATGCTGAAAAACTCAACAATTAATTAATTTATAATCCCCCTTACTCTTCACCACCCTCCCTCAAAAAAGAATAAAATACAAGATTAATTTGCTAGAGAACACAGGTTCATGTTTGCCCTTAAGACAGAGAACAAAATTACTTTAGCATGTGTATCACAGTTAAAACAAGTTAGACGCACACACATTCACAGCCAGGTGAGAGCTATTGTAACAGGGAGCTGAGAATGAAGAAAGCACAGAGCTAGTTCTTAAAAACTTAAGGTTACCTCCAAAAATCAACATCAGGCATGCAAGGAGCTCTCAGGGTTGCTAAGTGTGAGACAAAGGCTTTGTCTTTGCCTGTGAGTAGTGCTGCATAGAGAAGGGGTCACTAGCAGAAGGGTGGTGGGAAGGAGGAGGAGGAGGCATAGAGCAATTCTTTAGACCTCTCTTCTGTGTCAGACACAGGTCCCTGGATTTAAAAAAAAAATAAATTTTGCCTTCCCAAATTTTCTGTCATGCTCCCTTGGAGCTCTTGAATTATTTAAGGTGACTGTATGCAGGTAGAGAAGGGAGAGCAGGGCCACAGGAGGCACTTGCCCATCTGTAGCAGGACTGTGTGCTCTGAGGTGACCAGGACGGGGCTTGGCCTCAGCCAGCCACAAGATGCTCCAGCAGCCAAAATGCCGGTGCTGGAGTTGCACAGGTGCCCACACAGCCATCCTGGTCCACCGTGGCCACTTGTGGGCTGACACTGTGCCCTCCCAGCGCTGTCTAGAACTGGGACCCATCACCCCTGTGGAGGAAGTGCTGCTTCCCACAGCTCAGTGCGATCTTTCTAATTGGGCGCCTCTATTCTCTTTAAATATTTGTGAATATCATTCTGGAATTAGGCTATATTGAATATTTGGTTTCTTATTTTAAAGGGAGCCTTTAACTCTGTTTTTTTAGACACGTTTTTACCAGCAGTACTTTTAACAATAGGTTACCAGATCCATCACACAATCTGACTAAAAGCCTGTATTTATTTCCCTAATTTTATAAACATTTAATAGGTCCTTATTAAACACATCAGCCAGCATGATTTAATAACACAATCAGTCTAGAAGTTTAAGAAAATTGAAAACAGGATTTGAATGTAATACAGCCACAATTACCGGAGATTATAGGCAATCATTTCCATATGTCTGCAATGGGGAGCTGCTAATCTCTGTTTGCGTGGAGGTGATTTCCTCTGGAACACTTCCCAGCCTTCAACAGCGCTAGTGCTGAACAAATTAGATTTGAAAGTCCCCAATTTTATGACTAAGGTAATATACTCTGTGTATTTAGAGAAATGCTGATTTCCTATTTTAACTGGCTTCCAAATGCTGGACAGAGACCTCAGCTTCATTTAGTTTGGCTCTGATAGGTATGTGGTAAAAAAATTTTTTTTTTTTTTTTAAAGGGTCAGCACATGTATTTTTTGGGTATCTCAGAGATACACCACAAGTTCCCTCCATCCATAGGAGGGAAAGAGTTAGCATCATGATCCAGTGACATCATGGCTGAGGAATGCGCAGCAATTAGCCCTGCAGTACTGCAGGCAGCCTATGGCCAGGGGACAAGCAGCTCCCTCCTGCTAAACTTTAGGAGTCCTAACACCTTTTTTCCTGACCTACTGCTTATGAGATCCTGAATAGCGTCACTTGTGTTTTGTGGGAATTCATCTGTTAAACTAGGCTTTTTGTGCATGGCCTTGGCTCGGCTTTGGCAGTTACTGTTGAAAATAGGACTGCTGTTGGGAAAGATTTCCTGTGTAGAGCAGCCAGGAGCTGGGCTGGTTTCAATAGGAGCCAGTTACTAATGGAGATGGGAGAGATTCAGGGAGCTTCACAGCTGGGGGACATCGGGGTCCACCTGCCCCAATGGCATCCAAGGCATCTTTAGAATTTGTTTTGCCACGATTCCCATTTATGACATGTTTATGGCAGATTCATAACAGAGAATCCAAATAAAAGAGTAAAGCAGAAATCTAGCTACCAGTCACGAGAGAAAGGCAAAGCAATGAGTGGATTCCCTGTGTGCACACATTTGGAAAAGGCATCACTTGTATCATCTCCCTGCTGCTGGACCATGGTGTTGATGAGGTCCTGGAACAAGCCTAGAGAGACAGAGGTAGTCTGTGCTGGGGAGGGAAGGAAGGGTGCACAGACAGCTGAATATCAGCTGCTCTTGTCTTTTGAATGCTTATATTTGTGAGGCTCATAGCATTCTTGCACTACTGCAAAGAGCCTTTCTTTGTGGGATCTGGCCCTGCAGACTGAGAATGTCCTTCTGCTATTTCACTAAATCAGAAAGCTGATAATTGTGCACTGGACTAGGAGATGATAAAGCAGATGCCTCTGCTGGAAAGGCTCCTGTGTGGCTAGATGATCTCCTTTCTCAGCTGAAGGAGGGAAAAATGGCCCTTAACAGTCCCAGGTCAGCACTACAGCACATGCTTAACTCCATCATTGTTCAAGAAAGTGCTTAAGCACATACCTGATTTAAAACAAAGATTTGCCTTGACTTCAATTCATTCAAGGTGCAGAACAATACATGATGTCTGGACACTGACTTTGCTAAAAATGACACATGGTCTTTCAGCTGAGCCTGTGATTAAGAACTTTCCTGAATCAAAGCCCTAATCTGAAATTTAGGCTTTTTTTTTTTACTGGTTTGAGCCTTAGCAAGAGTTAGTACACTTCAGCTGAAAATCTGAAGAAGTTTAAAAAGGTATCTAAGGTATCTCTCGCACTACTCTTGCTAAAAACCCAACAAACCAAAAGATGTCCAAAACCACACCACCTAGAATAATAGAATAAATAGTATTGAATGACACTTTGATTAGGAGTCAGCTTGTGTCAAACATGAGCAAAATTTTAGGGTGACCAGAACTAGCACTTGTCAACTGTAATGACACTAGGGAAGTCACCAAACTGAATTTTGCTACCTGTTGTCCCAATATAACTGTAATGAAAGTTATGAATGCTGAGGTATCAGGGTGACATATGAAAGCTGCCGTAGACTGACCTTGGACATAACAGCTGACCCAGATTGAAATTCTCGGTAATGAATTAAACAAACAGTGACAGGATTTAAGTAGATAAAGATACTAGGTGTGTCCTTTTAATTTCCAGATAACACAGAACAAATACCACAGTATTCATTTGCAAAACTTGCTTCTATGATCTGTCTCCATCTTGATTAGACCAAAAGGAAAAGAACACATTGGTTCTTGTAATAAAATAAATGTACAAACCCTGCACATTACTGCCTTTGTAGTTGCTTTTGCCCTACAAAAGCCCAGCTCTAGTGCACAGTATATTTTTCACCATAAACTTGCTCATGTATGCATTCCAGATGGCGTGAAGAAGGGGTTCAGGAATTCTAGTGGCAACCTCTAGTATTACGAAAATAAAGGTAGGACCCGGTTTTATGATGAACCTTGATCTTAAGGAGTTTATAACTAGACTGGCTCCAAGTTATACTTGGAATACTTGGATACATTTATTACATCAGTGGATTCCTTCACCCACTTAAAAAAAAAATAAAAATCTGCCTTGCTCTTTTTTGAGTGAAGAGGTTGCTTGCAGTTTTCAGATGTTTCATGCTCTTCGTTACATATGAAAAAAAAGTTGATTAAAAGGAAGTTGGCAAGACTACAACCCTCAGTATATTGTAATAATTTTCCATTTGGAAACAAAACATTCTCCCATATTCCAACTATCCAGGTTGATTAACTTTGCAAAGCATTATGGTGTACAACTGTGCTAACTCATTTTGCAATGTATTTTTGATATGAAATTTAACCTTTTCCTTAAAAAGCTCCATTAATAAGTATTTGCAACAATATACAAAAGTATGGCAATTAAGGATGCTAGAGTGGTCTATTAAGTTCAACTTTTATGGGAAAAGGTTTTTCCTTCTTTTTGTTTTTAAGTTCTTGCCAACAAGAAATATGAGCTCAACCAAAATAGGTTTTAGGAAGAGGGAAGCAATAGGCCCCCATTCAGGAAAGGCTTTAGACACATGCTTATGTTCCATTGCTTTCACTGGGATTTAAGCACATGCTTAATTTATTTGTGAACAGAGCTGGGTTTTTTTATGAGGAAATCTTTACAGTGGGCACTTTTTTTATGATAACATGTTTGTGGATAGAGCCTTGTAAACTGGAATAAAGGTGGCACAATGTGAGGCAGGAACCAAACCTGAGAGAGAAAGAGGGACATGAGGCTGGGCATGCCAGAAGGCAAGGTGGGCAGGGACTGTCCATCTGAAGTGAAATCAGGGATACAGCTAGGAGCAAGGACCACCACAGGTGCAAGTCAACTGTGTTACAGACACACTGAAGTAATTTCTTGTAGTTTTTGATGAAGTCTACTGCAGTTGTCGAGACTGTGTAATCCAGAGAAAACTCTGCCCACCTCAAGGTGATCATGTCACCTTTGTAAGATGCACTTTGGTTACAAGAGGTTGCTCCATGAGATGCTGTTCTCTTTTTCATGATGAAGGGAGAACCCCAGGTGATGGCTTCAGCTGGATGAATCCCACCCCAATTCTCTGAATTCCTATCTCTTCATTTGTGTTTTCATGAAAAAAAGAATCCTTCAAAAATGTTTGTTTACCACTCCAGCAGTAAATAGAAAGGGCTAAGGAATTGCCTTATTTATTAAATTATTTATTGTTAAATAATTAAATGTATTACCTTGAAACCAGCTCCTAATATACCCATGCTACTGAGCACAAAGGAACTATAAGTTAGTCTGTCTGTCTGCAATGCTTCCTCAATTTCTGATTTGTCTTCTGGCCTGTGGCTTAAAGACTCAAGCACATCTTGGAATAAGATGCAAGTGAGCTAAACATGAGGCAGAAGTCTTTGCAGTAAATATCCTGGCTTGTGTTATTTTTTTGCTCTTTGAACTCTAAAACCAGTTATTTGTCATTTATTTGATATCCCTTGACAATAAACATGATGTCTGTGAAGAACTAGTTACTGATAAGCTATCCAATAAGGTCATAACATGCAAACAAATGACAGCAACAATAAATACAGATGTTAACCACTTCATCCTCCTTTTTGTTCCATAACTTTTTAGATGGTACACTACTGTGTTTTTGTTGGAAGCATGTGGTACTATTACTTCGGCAATAATTCATCTTCATGCACAGCAAGCAGAAATGATTTCAGGCATTTTATTTTCTTGTCAGCTTCAATAAATGCAAAATAGTTTATCTAAAAGGGCAGAGCTTCAAGACCAAATTTTACAAAGTTTGGTTTTTTTTTTTTTTTTTTTTTTTATTGGTCATTCAGAAAGCAAATAGTAACCTTATAAGCAGAAAAACAAACAAAAAAGTTTTTTTCTGCATAACTTATAAGCTCATTTCCTTTGATTCCTGCAAGTGATGTCATGGAGTCCAGCTGTTGTGTTTCTGCAATCATTTCCCTTACTCATGTTTCACCCAGTCATTTCAGGCCCTAATGGAATTACTTTGAGTGAAACCTGTTTTTTCATGGTTCACTTCCCACATCAGCTGATAGCAGGAACTCTTCTCTGGGATGCATGAAGACTATGTACAGGCAATTAAGTAGATTTTAAAGAATGTTTTTCTGTTTTGTTTATAATCAACCCCTCACCCTGATGCAGATCAGTACACCGTGGGCATGAGGGCCAATAAGGGAGGCAGAGATAAAATTCAATGTCTGCTTTTCATATACTTGGTTTCTCAGTGAATTCCAGCAACCTAGACATGTTTGTCAGCTCCCCAGCTGATGCTGGGAAGAGTTAGGGCTCTCCTGATCATATATGGTGTGAGGGAGAGAATTTTGATAACTAGTTTTGACTGGTTTGATAGGGTATTCTTTACGAAGGAAAACCACCGTGAACAGGGCTGATTCTTGATTCCTACCACCCAGGCACCTCTCCAGACTTCTGTATAGCACCTTTTCCTACTCATGCAGAGACTTTTCATCCGGCAAATGTTTTCATTTTTTAAAAAATGGGTGATGTAGGTTTATCCTTCCATACCACCACCCAAGAGTGACAGCATTTCCTGGGTCAAGGGGAATAACACTTCAGTGCCCTTTTGGAGTGGTTCATATCTACGTCTCTTCTCCCAGGAGACTGTCCAATGCACTCGGGTTCAGAGTTGTCAGACCTAGGACATAGCAGATAGGTAGCAGATAACAGGTTTAGTGACTTGCAGAGCTGTTTTAGACTTTAGCTGTTTGGATCTTGAGACAATATTCATGGAAAAATTAGGCTTCTCTGTAATATAAAAGCTGCATGTGCCTTCTCATGGAGTAATTGCATAAGAAATACCTAGATTGAATGCTTGTGTCCTTTATGTCCCTCATGTCCATCAGCTGATCTGGAATGCGAATTGTGTGGACTTCTAAGTGCTTAAACATATTTAGTATCTTGATGGAGCCATTTTAGATGGAATATTCAATCTTGTATGAGCGTATGTATCTGTATAAATATATGTAGGAAAGGATATTGTTTTCTTTGAAGTTGTTTTTTTTAGGCTTATAAATATTGCTATTATTCTTTAGCTGATGCTGAGATGTATTTGGTTGGTCATTGTATTCCCATATTGATCGGAGACATCAGTGAAGCTAAACACCTGAGCTAAACACCAAAGTGAAGAGATGAAGTACAGGAAAGGGAACATGGACATGGGGAGATGCAGTGATAAGCCAGTAAGTACAGAAAATCACTTGTCCCACCTTTAGTGCTTTACCTGAGGTATCTGTATGAAGGACAGTTTTGCTGTGGTTTCTGCAAGATCAGGAGGGAGATTAGCAGCTCCAGAGGGATTTAGCCCCATCAAAGACCTGAAATGGAGATGATTCTCTTTCACCCCATTAGCAACTCTAGTGATTAAGTCTGATATATGGAACCCAACCTGTTCTAACGTGCTCTTCCACCAATCTGTATTCAGTGTGGATCCTTTCAGACTGCCTTCCTCCCCATTTACTGTGGGGTCTCTGCGTTGCTTTGCATAAAAAATAAAATAAAATTAAAAATCACTATTAGAAAAAGATGGGACATGAAGAATTCCATCCTGAGAGGGGAATGTAAGTGAATTAATCTCTCCTGGTAAGGAGGAAATTGGTTTTGTTACTAGCAAAGGTTGTTTTTTCATTGGAATTTTTCTCCCAAAGCTTTCAGGCATCCATCAAAAAAAAAAAACCCCAGCAGCTTAATTTCTGTAGATACAATGTTTCACTTTTTAGTTACTAAATAGCCTCATATATTTAATTTTCCAGATTTTTTAGATGCTTTCGGGATGTTGTCACAAGAAACCCTCCCTGGATAAATTTCCTTTTCCAAGAAAGACACTTGAAAAAAAACATAAAAAAATAGGAACAAAGATGATTCAAGCAGTTTTGTCCTACCTAGAAACAATGTTGCAGCTGAGCTTTGACTGCCTTTTATTTAACTCAGTCAGAATCTTTCTGGCCCTTTTCATGTGCCGAGGGTGGAAGCCATCGATCTGCTCTGCTTCTACAGCCTGGCAGCCTGGCCTGGTCCAAGCAGGGACCCAAACTTGCTGCTTTTCAGCTGTGCTTGTCCTCTTCTCCCCCTGTTCTTTTTTGTTAAATGGAAGTTGACATAACAGAAGAGAGGAGCCTGCCAGCAGGGTGTCAGAGTCAGCAATGATCACAATCAGATATTGCAATCAGATTGCTCTACCAACTCCTAGGAAGAAATAACCATCTGTTTCAATGGTTAAGGGGGTTGAAAAAAAAAAAATAAGGAAAAAAAAAATGGAGCCACAGCCAGGATTTTGCATTGCAAACAGTGCCTCATTGCTTGTCAGGTAACCTTGAAATAGGATTTGATAGTGGTGCAAG
>JANIJG010005871.1:155386-185042 GCA_024611175.1 Megaceryle torquata
CATCCAGCACTCAGCTAATGTCAGTAAAATCGGGTATGGTGCATATGACAGTTTAAGTATTTCCATTTTCATTCTGGACCCAAGTTGGGCGGTAGCCTTGGACATGTATGGAAAGGTCTGAGCCCATCTGACCAATGGATTTCCATCCCTTTTTTCTGCTCCGAAATACAGTGAGAAAAGCCTGTTGCTGTCATTGGAAGTGTCTTAGTCTGCTGTGCTGGTCGGGGTCAGTGGTCCTTGCCCTCATCTCTACCCCATCCTGCACAGGTGGCTGCCCAGTGGTTGCTGCACATTGGCCTTACTGTATGATGTCCTTCAAGCCCAGGAAATATTCCAGGCCACAGAGTGCTATCATGCATGCAACAAAAGCAAAATTAATTTATTCACTCAGGCAGGTGATGGATAGTCTGTCAATATTTATGCAGTAGACACAAGCCTAATTTTCAGGTATTAGTTGATTAACACTTGAGTCATAGTGTGTGTCCTGTGTCCAGTAATGTGGAACATCAGATGTGTGAAAAGATTAATAGTGTGCACAGATGTTACTCAGAGGATCAATTTGTCTGGGGTTTGAAGAGGTGGTACCCTACAGATCAATAGGAAAGGAGAAAATTAGAGTAATATATTGAAAGAAATCACAGTCGAGTCCATGCATGGCTGAGTTATCTGCTCCAAATACTCAGCTTCTTGTAAAGACTTTCAAAGACCACAACAAAATGTTAAGTACATTCTCCTGTAATTTCGTTCGTTTGTTTGTTTCTTACAGACCTACAGCTTCCCCAAATGGCAAGCCATTAGCAAGGGACACAAAGCAGCCCTTGTGCAACAGGCTGAGCAGCCCAGGAAAACTTTTCCCTGGCATTTTGTATGAAAAACACTTCCCTATATTATAAATAGCAACAGACAGGAGAGCAACAGAAATAAATGTTGTTCTGTAAATAAGAGCACCAAAGCTGGACAGCAGAAGGGCTCTTTCTGGGCAAGATCAACTTTTCCTAAGTTTTAAAGGAGAAATGCTGCAGTACCTCTTTTCCCTGCTGTTTCCAAGGGCTGCTCGACAGGAGCTGCATCCCAGCCAAGTATCAGCGAGGCTGGAGCAGGTTCAGATGCTATGGCACCCCCACTGTGCTGCAACACCCCCTGGGCTTCCCACCCTGTGCAGAACGGATATAAGCATCAAGTGTGCTCAGGCCAACCCATAAGGAAGTTTTTTCTGCAGTGAGAGAAAAAAGTCTCTTGAATGTAATGCTCATTTTCCATAGCAAAGTGCCCCCACCCCTTCACTCCTTGCAGCAGAGGATTATGAAACTGTCCAAGTGCATTACAGCCCTGTTTCCCATCATGATGTTACATGGCCTCTTGGAGGAGAGCACTTTGAGGTCTAGGAGTCTGTGGAAAGCTCCCACATGGGAGAGGCACAGATCTCTGTTATCTTAAATATCTAAACCAGGGCTAGGCAAAGCTCTGGAGAGGACACTTCACCAAACAGCCTCACATCTGCAGACAGGACGATACAGTGTCCCTCCTTGTTCTCCATCATCCTCACTGTGTTTGCAAGTGATGTCAAGCTGTAAAGGTGTGAAATGAGGGAGAAATTGTTCAGGGTCAGTTATCCTTTGCAAAGTTGGTTAGCTTGTGCAAGGAGCGGAGGCTGCATATCCCTCCCATGGCTTCATGGGACAGCTGCCGAGCGAAGAGCAGCCTGCTTGTGGCTGACTCACACATGCTGCCAAATAACAGCACAGAGGTTCTGCATATCTGTTTATCTCTGTTGTTCAGAAATGGTTCCTTGCCACTGAGATAGAAAGCAGCTTTGGACAGAAATTTCAGGACATGATGGGAATGTCAGCCGTGTTGTACGCTTCCATATTTTTTTAAAGCCTGGCTTTCTGCAAACTGACATATTTACATGCTTGCTTTATAACATTGGCATGGGAATTATGAAATCTCCTTAAAATTAATGTCTATTTCTAACAAATTTAAGAATGACCATACCCATATGAGGAATAGATAGGAAATTTAAATTAAGGGAAAGCTGGGAATGTATATATTCCTGCTGCATATATTTCAGACTATTTCTGTTGCAACTTAATGGCATGTATGAATGAGTGCCTGGTCCTTTAAACATAACCTAGGGAGGATTGTACTTATACCAGAAGTTGCTTTGTGAAAATAGCAGGAAAGATCAGAAAGTAAGAACTACATTTAGTAGCAGATTTTTGCAGGAATCCAAATTCATCTATCTCACCCAAAATGGGAAGAAAGGAGGGCAAAGAGAGGGGCCAAATAAGGGGGCAGGTGCTGGGCTGCAAAAACCCAGAGGACAAGGCAGGTTAACAGGCTGGACAGAAAAGCCTTTTTCCTTCCCTGCACCAGGTCCGGGCCAGCCACTCCATATAATTACATTCATATATACCCCTTATACAACCATAGCTTCCGTGCTGAGGGTTGGCATAAACTGCTCTGACCTATCATAAAAATAGTATATTCTCATTTTCTCAGCACGGGCAGTAACAGCTGATCTTACACACCCCAGACCAAAGTCCAGAAGCCATGCTTGGCGATACAGTTCCTGCACAATATATTTATATAGACAGCTAACCCATTGCTAATCTGCTGGCAGTTTTGCATTTTCCTTGTAAACTGTTCTTGTGTGCTACAACACATCTGGGCATTCTTAATTCTGCCTCTCACTTCATTACCTTTCATAGGAGACTGGGTTTACAGCAAAAGAATCAATAGTTTGAAAGTTTTAAAAAGTGCAATATTAAAAATTTAAAAGAAACCAGGAAATCATAGTCTCCATTCAGAAGAGGAAAAAAACCAAACCTCAACACAAAAACTTTTTCTTTGGGTAGGGCTTGGGGCTCACAATTAATTATCTTTATACATAGCAGTTTGGGATTTCTTCAGATATTTTACTGCATCTATGAGCAAGCTTGTCTTCTGGAATCCATGTTAAAGATATGAAAAGAGTTCAGATGCAGCCCGATTTGTTGGCAGTGTTCCTGCAAAGTGGACTCCAGCATACAATCTGTTGCTGTTTACAAGGCTGGAAAGCAGAGGTTCAGAGTGGTGGGTCTGCGGGGCATGTCCCGCTGCCCAATCTCTGCCCACACGGGCAGGAGCTCCAGCCCGATGCAGCTGACTTCATCCAAGGATCAGTTCCCCGCTGCAGTATTTCTTTCCCTTGAACAGATCTAATTGAAATCAGATCTTTCTGCTGCATGAGGATTCCTCTGGCAGAGCCAGTCTTGGCATTTGTTTTCTTTACCATTTTTCCTATTACTGTTCATACCATCACCAGACGAGGCAGCAAGGAACAGAAGAGAAAAGCAACATGCTGTGAAATTGTTGAAATAATTCAAAGGTTTCCACAGGAAACATCATCTCCAAATGCTTGAACGCAGCCTCCCAGATATAAATACAGAGACGGAGGGGGTGAAAAGGGAAGGGAGAAAGAGGTTTGGTGATATTATGAGGCTAAAGCAATCAGAATGATTTGTAAATTATACAGGCACTCCTGTTGCCCGTTATTGTGCTTCATGTAGCGCTGGAGAAAGTAGCAGATGTCTTGAGAGTGTTTCACAGCCTGTTTCAACCTGGGTCTGTGGTCTGAGGCATCCTCCTTGCTTTGTTTTAAGGGATATCATTAGATTCTCTGTTTTTTTTATTGCAAAGATAAAAGTTTAAAAAATAAAAGTTGATTACAGAATGAAAAGATGCTTAAGTCAAAGAGGACCCTTCAGTGCGTGATGAGAACAGCATCAATAGCATCCATGTATTTATTGATCGATATCTTTTAATCATTCAAGGAAACATTTTTGTTTTAGCAGATGGCATTCTTTCAGCATAAGCCATTCAAGCTGATAGTAGTTATATCTTTTTACTACCTATAACAGTAAAATATGTTATATTTTAATACTTAAAAAGAAAAAGTCAATTCAATTATTTTAAGGAAAAAAGCCAGCTTATTTTCTAAGTCTGAGTATGTAGGTTAGATTTCCAGATTACTGTTGTGCTTCATAGATGTAATGTATTTGATTTGTAGAAGTGTACATTTTAGGAATGATTAAATAATTCTATATAAAACCTGTTTATTAATGAAAAAATAACTAATCAGAATTAGTTATTCTGATTAGTTATTAGTTAATCAGAATTTCCCAGAAGCAGTGGTTATGCTTTTTGTTAGAAGAAATAGAACAGCTTTCTATTTTCGAAACCATAATTTTGGAGTTTTTGTAGTTCGAGTAAGAAAAATAAAATCTACACAGGAACATTTTAATGAAAATAATTTTTATTTATTTTTTGGCTGCAATCTTCTAATGAGAGGGAGGCGAAATTTCTGCAGCTAGTATTTTTGAGTAGCCAAAAATGCCCATGTCATCCCTGGGAGTAACTGACACTTTGGAAATTAGTATTTAGGTTTTTGATGGTAGGGAGCCAGGTTGAAAGCATTCGTCTTAGGAAGTTGCCTTACAAGAGCAGAAAATCCATCTTTCTTATTGTCTTCAGGACCTCAGAAAATTCTGGGAGCTCCCAGTACCCCGCCTCCTCCCCCTGCCCCCGCACAAGCTCCCTTTGTCTGTAAACAAACTTGAGCTCAGCTCCCCCCTTCCAGCTTTCTAATCCTTTGCATGAAATCTTTACCAGCTACTTGCAATGAACATGCCATTCTTCAGCTCACAATTATTGTTGTCAGCTTCACATAACAGTTCACCCTTTTTCTGCTTAATCACAGGCATTAGATTTCAGGTATTCATGGAAATGGAGAAGAGTTTTGAGGTTTCCAAATACTTCTTTTAATGAAACTTGTGATACTTTTAACAAAGGGGTCAGAAATACATATCTTCTTCTTTTCTAAATGTTAACAAAATACAGAAAAAGAAAGAAAGAAGGGGTGGGGGCAAGCAAGTTTCCAATGATTTTAGTCTGGTGACTTTGTGCATCTGTTCAAGTATTTTGTGGTTTTCATTTACGTCTGTATTTGCCCAATTTACAGCTTAAAAAAAAATCAATAGTAATGTTATATTTTCATGAAACCAGCGTTTTTTAACTGAGATCTCATGAGTAAATTAAATTTCATCCTAGCTGGATTACATCCAAGTTGGATTACAGTTGCAGGCCCTGATCCTGCAAATGCTTATGCACATGAATATCCTTGCTTAGTTTATGCTGGGACTTGAGAGATCTGGAACACAGTTCTAGGCTTTCTGTAGCCTCCCTCTTTCCCAGGTTCCTTAATTGATCTGAATCTCAGTTTCTACTATTTACTACTAATATTTACTATATTCTACTATTAATGAACAAAATACAGATAAAAGATGTGCTGGTATTGACAGTTGACTTAATGTTGATATTGCATGTATTTTTTTTCATATATGAGATATTATAGCTATGATCATATATGAGATATGAAATCATAACCTATATAAAATATTACAGTAAAACAGGCCTTATTAGCTATGCTCATCCCAGACTGTCCTGAACATTGAAGTTAGTTTGTGACGGAAAAGCTCCTATGGAGGATTCACTGCTTTTCCTCTTGTTCTTCAATATCCTGTTGTTTCTACATCTTCCTGCTCCTGGCAAAGGCAGATCAATTAAAGGAAACAAGAGCATGGCTGAGTTCTTCCATGCAGGAATCCTCTTTGTAGTCTGTAATACAGGAGATGACAAAATTGAGCTGCCATATTACAACTAAATACTAATAATAGGAATGAATTCCAATACAAAGCTTCATAGAAGCAAATGTTACATCAAAAAAGAGAACCACTGGAGCAGGTGGACACAAACACTATAGTGCAACATACAAAACAGAGTTGCCCATGCGGTTGAAAGACAGTCTTTGCTATAGGCAGTTCTCTAGGCTATAACATAAGGTAGTACATTAATTAAAAGAGCATTCTAAGCCTTGGAGACATTAAATGCAAGTTAATATATTATTGCATGTCAGCTGAGCTACTCTAACTGTGTATCAACTCTGCCTAAACACCTTTAATGCCAGGTTCGTACCACCCTGTAACTGCCATAAGGGCTAAGAGCTTGTATATTGACTGTTGCCATAGATCAGCTGAGATATCGATGTTTGTTCTGCCACAGTAATCTGGGCTTGTTCCTGAAACCCTTGTGATCTGTGAAGGTCTCAGAAGTAGCTTGAGGGAAAATGGGGAGAAGGAAGAGAGTTACCCATTTGTTTATTTGCAGCAAAATAAAATAGCAGCCTGCCAAGCCATCCTTAAAAAACATGTCAGTGAAGACATTGCCTACAGAAAGATGGAAATGTCTTAAGAATTATTTTTTTTACCATTCACCATAGTGTAGCTGATTGCATTCATGGAGCAAGTGAGAAGGGGTCCCACTGCAATAGACCCTATACATGGAGAGTAGTAAAAATCAAAATCCCTGAAGAGTTCACAGTCAGCAATGATTAACCAGCCCAAGGGCCTGGAAAGTAGGAACGAAGCACACTTCTTAACCCTTCACTGGTCTGGACACCAGTGTAATGCATGGCATGAAACAAATTTCTTTTGAATATTCAATAGGCTTAGCACATTGCTTTGCTCCTTTATAGTTTTTATTGTGAGTGTTCTGCAATGCAGCAAATCCTGATCACTTTGCCCCAAAGTGGAACTGAAGTTATCTGACCAAGGCTAAGTGTTAGGAAGTGAATATAGATAGCAAATAAATGAATACAAAATACAGACAAAATTAATTTCTCTGTTCTTCCAAAATGTCTTAGAATATTGCTGTCTTTCTGAGACTCAGCTCTGTGAGGCAATACAGCTTATCAGATATTGAACATTAGTTATACCAAATTATATGTATCTATTCCACACTATAACACCAGACATATATATATATATGTATACAAAATAACTTCTTTTCTATATAAAGTCTATGCATCTGACACATCTTTTCCAGTGCATTACATCCCTCTTCCTCCTCATCAAACATCAACAACTGCAGGACACATACCTCTCTTCCATCAATGTATGTGCACCCCCTCCTTGAAAGAAGACCATTATCCTATGGTATTTAGGTAAAAAAACACACGATAGGATCTTAGAGTGGCTGTGGCAAAAAAGATCCACTGTGATTTATGCGAGGTGCTTTGGGAGCTGTCTGATGTGAAGTCAGCAGCTGAAGGGCAATGAATAATTCAGCACTAGGATCCATCACATCATCTCTCTTCCCATGTTATTGCTGTTTTTACGTAATTGCAAAGTGAAAAATAAATTGATGTCATAAAGAAAGCTGCATCATTTGTCTGGAGATACTCATAAGAGTTATAGGTACATTTCTTCTGCTTCGTAAGCCCTGTATGATCTTACTGGTGCAAAATTAAAAATGTGTCTTTATTAACAACTTCTCTAGGGTTAGATGAGTGATCCATGCAGCATGACACCTCTTACGCTGGTGTTAGTAGACTGCACTGATAGAGAATGATGTCTCTGAATTGCTTCCTTCAAGTACTCCAGTGCCATTGCCCTTGCACTGCGTTACCCTAGCAAAGCTTTAGTGCAGACCTGGAATGGAGGTGTCTGCCTGGATCATATGGGAAGTTTTGTTTGTCAAACTGTAGACAAAAATAAAGCCTGGTGGAACAGTTCACCTGTCTCAGGGGAGATCTGGAAAGAGAAGGCGAGCACACAGTTGCATTTTTTTACTCTGTGCACCCAAAAGAACCCAACAAAAAGATAGGATTTGGTCAGTGTGCACTCTGGTTCTGTTCGGTGTAAAAAGCTCAGCTGGCTGACTAGACATATGCACACGGAGATACACATATATGTGTAGATCCTGTGCTTTCATAGTGTTCTTAGTGTTTGTGGGAATTGGTGAGTGAAGGAGCCATCTGAAGCAATTCTTTCCTTGTCTGTAGAGTGGGCTGACATTTTGCATTGACTCACAAGGTTCAGGTTGTATGTGAACCTGGAATGTCCCCAAATCCTTGCATTTGGGGCTGGAAGTTTGGGATTTGGCCCTTTCAGAGTAGGTCTGAAAAGCAGAGTTCAGACCAGGACCAAAGAGTCTGGGACATGGGCTGGGTAAAGGGATGATTTACTTGTTCTCATTTTACAGTGAAGAGCACATATCCATCATTAAGTGTCACTTGTGCTCTATACCTTTCTTGCTGTTATTATTCCATTTCTGGAAGAAAAAAAGAAAGACTTTGGTGTATTTCTGCCTTTTAATCTGAATTGTTCTAAAAGATGTCATAAGCAACCCTACCCTCTGACTCTCCTGTCTTCTTTATAAAGCACAGTCCCTCCTCTGTTCTTGACTTTGTCCTTGCCTCGCTAATACGAGGCTGATGTGAGCAAATGCTATTTCTTAGGAAAGTTCTGACTCAACAATGTAAGCTTTTCAAAGGAGAATGAATGCAATCTGTGAACTGAATTGGCAATGCAGGCAGATTAGAAGAAATGCTATGCAATACCCAGATCATGCCATTTTAATATCTAAAGGTGATTGCTTTTAGGAAGGAGACAATAGGTTTAGCATAGAGGTGACAAAACATATTCTTCTTGCCTTTCCTCTTGGTAAACAAACTTCTTTCAGAAATGAAATGAAGCTGTATTATGCAACAGTGATGGAAAGGGGAAGACGTGGCATGGGGGCTGTCCTCCAGCTGATAAGATAATAGGTATTTACCAATGAGAGCCAGTGGGCTGCAGAGAGCTTCTGATACCTTTTGTCTTGCAGGACTTCACATTCTTGAAGTAAGGTTGTCAAAACTGAAGGACTGTGGGGTTTTTGGTTTGTTTTGGTTTGTTTTTTTTGTTTGGTTATGTTTTGTTTTGTTTGTCTTGTTTGTTGTTGTTTGTTTTGTTTTGTTTTTCATTTATATTGTTTGCTTTTTCTCAAAGGCCAGGTCAGCTGGACAAGACTTCAGTTTTAGGCTCAAGCATCCCTCAGAAGCAGATTTTAAAGGAGTGCTGGTAAGCGGCAAGAGCAGCAGAGGAACACTAGAACATGGGAAGAGAACTAGAGTGCAGCAGTCTGAGGTGTAATACAGGTTGGAAGAAAATTATTAAGTTAACAGATAAGATATGGAATTCTTAGCAGTTAGGCAAAACACCTCTGCAGAAGATTCATTCTGAGTTCTCAGCATTTCCAGTTGATCCTGTGAGATCAGACTTTTCCCCAAACTGTCCTTAATTTGTCTCTGTTATTTTTTCCAGCCCTGCCTTGGAGGGTGGAGTTTGGTACATCAGACTTGGCTTTCTTACCATTCTTACTGATGTTATTCCATCAATAGAGAAAAAAATTACCCTATTGTATACTCTGCGTTCCATGATTTGAAGCAGTGGAAGGCTGGCATAAGCTGATGATGAGAAAATGAGAATAATATAGTTAATATTGCTTTTAGATGTTGGGGAAAAAGTCTTGACAGAAGAATTAGAAAAGGGGAGTGTAAAGATCACCAGCTGGACAGTGTAGTAGAGTTTTCTTGTTCATCAGATCCTCAGCATCAATATGACTACCCTGTGATGATCACAGAATGGTTTGGGTTGGAAGGGACCTTTCAAGGTCATTTAGTCGAAGCCCTCTGCAGGGACCAGGGACATCTGCAACTAGAGCAGGTTGCTCAGAGCCCTGGCCAACCTCACCCAGAATAGTTCCAGGGATGGGGTATCTACCATCTTTCTGGGCAACCTGGGACAGGGTCTCACAACCCTCAGTGTAAAAAATATCTTCCTTCTCTCTAGTCCAAATCTCACTCTTTTTGTTTAAAAGCATCACCCCTTGTCTTACCACAACACGCCCTGCTAAAAAGTCTGTCCCCACAGTCACACTGTGGAATATCCCACACTTCCTTTTTACAAACAAAACAAACCACGAAACCTAAATCATTACAAAGTTACTTAAGTCAAAGAACTGAAGCTCTTTTAGGAAATGAAAGCTTGCCAGGCTGAGAGCAACATGGTGAAGTTTGACAGCACTGCAGAATTTTGGATTTAGCAGTTTCTTAGCAGAGTTAAAATAGGACAGGAATGTAGAATTTTTGAAGTTTCCTTTTCTTTTACTGCTACTTCATCTGAGGTTTTTGGTCGGTTTGTTTTGTTTTGTTTTGTTTTTTGTTTTGCTTTGACTTTCTTCTGCTGAGCTTATTAGTTTAATGCTGTAGGTGTGGCTCTCCCTACCAGATGATTCTCCTTGTTGGCTCTTAGCCCAGATTCTCTCACTTTATTCAGTGTTCTCAGGTGTCTCTTGTGTTTTCATTCTCTCTGTGGTCCTTCTGACTGTGTTAGCAGGTAAGTCTCTTCTAGGTCTTGCACCAATATCCTTCTCTTCTGATTGCAAAGGCAGCTCTGTCCCATCTTCCTTTGTCATCTCCCACTTCCAGACAGTATATCTCCCACTGAAGGGCAAAAGGTAAGTGAGCACTTTTTTTTTTTTTTTTTTTACTGGCTTCAATGACCCTGCACCAAAGCAGTTTCATTTCTTAACTCCCCCTATGACATCACAATTTGCAGGTCCAAGGCAGAGGTTACTACAGTAGTAAGTAACAAGAATTACACCCCTAGCTTATTGGTACATCCCTAGAAACTTACTGGTAATTGAAGCAAAAACTTGCCCATACGAGCAACCCCAAAATATTTTTCCATGGAAATACAGAAGTAACAGAGCTATAAGGTAACAAAAGTTTGTAGCTAGCTTCCAAAGGCACTTAAAAAATATAATAAATAAAAAATAGGTAGTCAAGAAACCCACCTCCTAGAAAGTGTCCTTGATAATCTTATTTTAGAAAAAGTGCTTTTCTTTCTTGAAAATAAAATCTCAATCAAATAACAACCTCCTCCTGCTCGCCCCCATACCAGCAATCTTGAATATTTCAGGGATTGTAAATAATGAGGACTCAGTTATCTTCATGGAGACAATGATGTTGTTCTTGAAAACACTTAACTGGGGTCTTGGTTTTAAGGAGAAATATTCCTTAGTGCATTATCACTGTGAATTCTAAGTGCTGAGTTTCCAAGTATTTCCAAGCACATGCTTCACATTAAAATGTAGGGTTTTCTTCTAATTTCTCATCCATTAATGGATAAATTCTACTGGGGTTTTGAATTTAAAGACATTAGAAAAACACATGGGTAACTTGTTTTAGTTTATAAGCAAAGTTTTACTAAAGTCACTTGCATGTATTGTCTTGTAGCTGGTCAGAGAAAAAGTAAACCAGACCTGTCACCTGCATTCTATTTTGTTACATACACCTTTAACACTAAAAACCTGTATAATCCAGAATAGGATGGAGGTGAGAAGAGTCTAGTCCAAACCAGTAGTTGATGTTGCATTCCTTTTTTTCTGATGCTTACTTTCTAGCAGTTCCATGAAAAAATTTGTATACACTTTCCTGACGTGGATAATAAGGTAATTTCAAGTTTATGTTACCTGGACTGTGTTCTCTTGGATCTGTTTGTGATAGTGAAAAAAAAATTACTTCTATGTGATACCAGCGGAGTGGGAAACCCCCATCAGTTCAGCAGTTGTGCTCTTGTGAGTTTAGGAAAGCAATCATATGTTTCCTATAAGGCCTTCTATAGCTGTTTGAGGAGGAGATTGGGGAAGGGGTTTTGTCTGATTTTATGCCCAGTTTAGTTTCTGAAATATTTTTTCCTACGCATTTGGACAAATAATGGCAACACAGTTTTGCTGAAGTCAGAGTATTGGTGAGTTTACCTGACCTCCTGGTTCCAGTTTGGTGTGAGTTCCAGGGATAAATAAATGCAATTGCTGAAGTTCAGCATGCTCAAAAGAATGTACCAGGACCAGCCACCACTGAATCAGAGCTGTAGGAATGTAGCCTTTCTGCTTTGACAGCATCTGAACAAAGCAGAAACAGGAGGTTGGAACAAAGGCTTTAAGATGTGACTTTATTGCTTCTGTTGCTGTTAAAATACAACATTACCACAAATTGTGCAGCCCAGGTTGCTAGCTTTGAGGCTTCAATCTCAGTCTCCATGTACGGCATTCTCCTTGTTCCTTATCTAGGCAAGCAACTTGTTTTTCTCTGATAGGATTATAATCTTTAAGAGAGTGATCAGTGCAACCCATGGTCTTTCCTCTGGTGCAAAAATATACACTAATTAAAAATGTTTCTAGGCAGCTGGCACTGGTGTGTAAGACTAAAGAAATTTACTATTTCTGTCGAGAGGAAAGGGAATCCCAGTAACAGAAGAGTTTATAGACAATCATTTAAGGTCAACAGGAATGCTGCAAGGTTTGGGTCTTTTTGTTCATGTTGCTAAAAAGAGCCATTTAGAATATGACTCCTTCAAGCAATTTGTCTTCCCAGAAAACACAATCCAAATGAAACTGGAGCATTTAGTTCAAGCCTGTAATGTGGCATACTAATGAATGTGTAAAAATTAATTAGGATAAGGAAGAGTAACATACTGTGGACCAAATTCTTTGGTGACTTCAATGGAAGAAGTGCCTGTATACCCAAGAGTAGTGTTTAGACTGCCCTTTGATCTTAACCTCTGGAGCTCAAATGCCAAACTTTATTAAAGATTAATTCTCAGAGCCCATTTTTAAAACATAGGCAGTCATTCCCAGAGGCAGATGCATCCAGCCTGTGGCTGGGGGAAAGGTGACACTACAGACCTTGCAGAGAGCAGCTTCATAAGTCTGGGGACCTTGGAAGTGCCAAATTTTAGCTTTAGACCATGTAACACTACTTCTTCCAGCAAATAGGCACCTCATTTCTGTTTTCATGAGATAACTATATTGTGATGACCCTGTGTACAGTGAGGAAAGAAAGGCAAGTCCTTTAAAGAGTTGCCCTGTTTTGTGTCTGTCATTTCTGAACATTTATAGTTAAAGAAAATAGAACATCCCACTGCGTACAGACATCTCAGATATGGCTTTTCAATGAGGATTTGTTAATTGATTTTCTTTTTTATTTGCTATAATTGTCTTACTTTTTTCCTGTCGTTCTAAGGTAGATTTTTTTTCTCTTGTCTAGCCCCTACATCTCACACTCATACCTATCCCAAGGGTTACTGACACCCAAGTGTAACAAATGCAGACTCAGTAGTTTGTGTGGCCATGCCCTCATGGGGTCAGAGGGTGGTGGTGTGGCAGAGTACTAATAATTTTTATTATTATCCTTTTATGCTGACTCTTAGTTGGGTTTATAGGTTTTAAATCTCTAATATCAGGCAACTGTCTCTTCTTTCAAATACAATAGGCCATTATTTTTTTTCAGAATATCAGGAAGGAGTATAAATTTGGATATTTATGTAGTAATAAAGATATTTCTCTATGTCATTGTCATAGTATTAAATATAGTCTGGCAATATTTGATATACATGCTGTCACTGCTCTTCTGAGTAGTGCTGTTATTCCTGGTTTTCAGATGACAGGTCAAGAAAACCCACAAAGCTCTCACACAAATCAGGGGTCAGGTGCCTAAGTATTTTCTGGCTCTTTGTCTACATCACTTGTCCACAGTGATGTGGGAAAAGGAGGACTGGTTCCAAGCCAGCAAGGTTTCTCAGTATGTGTCCTAGTTCCTTGTGCTGGGAGCTCTGTCCCAAGAAAAGTTCTGTCTCACAATCTCAGAGATTTGTGGTCAAGCAGCATTGCTACAGGTGGAGGGCAAAGTTTCTCCTACAGCAGGTAGAAAATGATCCGTTACCATTTTGTGTGCCTGACATGGACAGGTTGGATGGTTAAGGCATATGTGAAAATAAATGTCTTTGGAAATCAAAATAGTTTCTCAAGGACTGTATCTGACTGAGTAATGACATTAGAATTGTCTGTGAATTAAAATTTCACTAATGTAAGAGAACTCCCTTTTTGGCCATACAATTTTCTGGTATATATATTTTATTTATTTAATAAAGGGAGCTTTATTTACTCACTTTTGGGATAAAGTAGTTTAACCTAATGACTCTTCCCCTCTCCAAATGGTGTCAGGTTGGAGTGGTTTGGTTGATGCTCCCAGAGTCCCAGCAGAGTCGTGGTTCAAGGGCTTCCCTCTTCTTTTTTTGGCAGATAGGATGTTGGATCAGCATCCAATACTCTAGGAGAATGATCCTTCTCTTCCTTCACATATCTCCTCAGCTGCTGAGCAGCTGAAGAGCTGACAGAATTAAATTACATTGCTGCTGCTGTTATTAACAAAGAGTAAAGAGAAACTGTTACATCTGGCTCCACTTCTTTGCCAGAGTCTTCATTTAATTGTTTTCTAATTTGAAGAAAACCACAAATGACAAGATGAAACTGCTAGAAATGTAAATACAAGAGTCAAATTGCTCTTGTCAGATTCCTAGTTCACAAACCACGGTAATGTGATTCTTCATATCTGACCAATAAACAAGGGTTACAGAGAGAGGATGCTGTTGATTTCTCTCTCCAAATACGCAGTCCCCTCACTCACAGTCACAAAAATGCTTTCATTTGAAAGAACATCAGACATGCTGAATTTGAGGATCCAGCCTGACAGCTGCAGACTTCCTCAGTGCATGCTACAAGACAGTGTTCCTCCTTGGCAGGAAATGGGGAATCCAGACTGAGCTGGCTGGAAAAGGTTTCATTATTTATTCTTTTCCAGTTTCACAATAATTTTTTTTCACCCTCTCCTCATTTTAGTCAGGTAATGGTGAAACATATTTGAAGAATACAGAAAGTTTCACAGAAGCATGAAGGGTCAACCAATTTCTAAATGCATGATTTAAAGTCAGTAGTTATGCTCTTTCCTGAAAACTACAAGCTAAGTAGTAGCACTAGTCAAAGATTTTTCTCTAATAAATTTGCAGAATGTTTGACCCTCAGATAAAGAATTTAAAACAAAATATTTCTGAGCAGATTATTGATGAGGAATAACTTTTATCCTTTGGAAAATCCTTGTGAACAGTATAATCCATGTTAGTTTACAAATTCTTTGTTAGTATGAAAAAAAAAAAAAAAAGTTGGCATTTAAAATACATAAATGCTAACAAAATCTGCAAGCTAATGTTTCTTTTCAGATTGATGCCTGACACTTAGAAGCTTACAGTCATGGTCCTGAGCTCCAGTGGGCACGTTTACATAGTCAAATAATGAAATCAATCACCACTAAGGGATTCCCTGGCTGAAAGAAATTCCCAGGTAACGTGAGGACCCTTTATTCCTTTACAAATAGGTTGCAGCCTATCAGCGCTGGCAGTGTCTGGCTGATAGCTGACCCTTTTGTGAGACGTCCCTACTGCAGCTTTGAGTGACACAGTTGGCCAAGTTGCTGAAACTCATATATTTCCTTTGAAGCTGCCCTATTGTGGAGGCTAACAACCTTACTGGATTGATCCTTATCTGCTGCACGGGTCAGCTAGCAGGTCGGTTTGAAGGACAGCTCGTTGGGGCTGCAATGTCATGTGCAGAGTGTTATCAAAATGCTGCTTTTCCCATCTGTTTGAGTTTGGTTTATTTGCCGTGGAGTTCTTGCAGCGAAGCTAAACATTGCTTGCGACGTGACTTAAACACAGAGCTGCAAGAGAGGAGCGAGCCCTGCGGGGGCAGAGAGGAGTGCAGCCAACAAGCACCAGTAGAAAGTGCAGCTGTCATAGAAGAGAGAGAAGTTAAAAAGGGAAGGGGAAAAAAAAAAAACCTTGACTGTCCCTCAGGGGCAGGGGCTGCTGTCGTTCCAAATGCCGACAGCTTTCCAAATCTAAACCAAAGCTATAAAATATGAAATATAATGAACAAAAGTTGGCACCCACCCATGTGTAGCTGTCAACCTAATAAAAACAAAACTATCTGGCAGCTGGCACTTAGGTGCTGGGAAATGCCAGCTCTGGGCTCCTGCAGAACAGGTCTTGCCTTTGCCTTCTTCTGGGTGTTTGCTAGATTTAAAAATGTGCACAAAAAAACCCCCAACCAAACACCAAAAAAAAAATTAAAAAAACCAAAACCCAAACCAAACAAAAAAACCCCAAAACAAAACCCCCCAAACAACAACAATAATAATAAAACAAACAAAAACCCAAACCAACCAACCAACAACAACAAAACAAAACAACCAACCAACCAAAAAAAAAAAACCAAAAACCCCACACTGAAAAAAACCAACCCACCCACACAAATTTACCAGACCATCTAAAAATCAATCAGAAATGGGATTCATGGGGGAAAGTGAGTGTCCAGTCTTTCTCTAGACCGGTGTTAGGGTAACTGTACATTCTATATTAATAATTCCAGGCAGTTAGAGGGATGAGTAGTTCAAAGCAGCTGATGACACTCCTACATCTTCACTCGGTAAGTGTCAGGGGTTTTACTCTGGGTTATATTTAGACTGGATTGAGTGTCCTCATCTTACATGTGGTTTGATGAGATCTGAAGGACCAGGCACTGATTATTTGGACTTTGTGTTGCACAAGAAGTGAAACTACCTTTGGCATTCACCTGGACTAAAGCATCTCATGTAGTTTCCTCCAAAAGAGGTCCTATTCATGTGTGGAGGAACCACTCTGTGATTGAAAGCAGTGCATGGCAGATGATAAATGGAGGATTCACTTCAGAGCTGCAGTGCTGCACCAAGCTGAAACACTAGTACAGAAACAATCAGGGTTCTACACAATGCTTAAAGCAAAGAGCATATTTAAGAGGAGAATGTGTCATTTTGGAAGCAATCAAGTTGTGATGTTCTGGTATTTTAGCCTGTGCTCACCGGGGAGTCTGGTTCCCCAGCTCTGGCTGAGAGGCAGACTACTTTCCAAGTCAACACTAGCAGAGTAAGGTACCGTGTGTGGGAGGAATCGTGGCAAACCCAGGCCTTTAATTCCTATGTAATCCTAAGATATTATAGCTACTTTGTGCCCCCACACTCCGGGAATAAATAGTTACCTGCAATTGCTTTGCAAGCATATTTTTTTACATTTTCTCTGAACACTGCTCCTCATTACAAAAGAATCTACCTTGAGTGTGTCTCACTCCTTGCAGACAAATTGCTCAGTGGAATCTCCTGTGAATCTCTCCCTCTGTAGGTTAGAAAGTATTTGTTCATTTTTATGAAGGGCAACCTCTTGATATTTAGTGCAAACAGACCATCCCTTAGGCACCTGACACTCATGGCAAACAGACAAGTCTTTTGGTAAATGACAGTGCCCCTGCAGAGTGGAGAAAGCAGTTGGTTACAGACCTTCAAGGGCAGAGTGTAAAGATTTCCATTGCAAGAAACAACATGTTTGTGGCTCAGTACAGCCTGCTTTGCTTGTCTGCCAGCAGACTTGACCATGCTTTAAGGGTCTGGGACTTGTCCCTGTTTTCAACAAAATAGGTTCCCTTAGCTGCTGTGATTTTTTTAATGACTCCCTCCCAACTTTTACTGGTCCTGAACCAGTCTTTACCACTCATCCCACTGGCTCATGGGCTCTGATGGTGATAGATGCAACCTGCTTCCCATCAGAAAGTATTACTGACTTAATACTGTGCACTTCAGTTGTATAGATATCACAGAAAAAATAAACCGAATTCTCTGTTAAGAGAATTTGAGCGGATCTCCTGTTGTCGTTGTGTGCTACAATACTTGCATTAAAGGCTTCCCAGTTAAGGAAGTTCTGCAAACAGGTGTTTATAAATGCAATGGTCTTCCCTCAAATCTGAAGTAAATATGGCACCCAAAAAATGACCACCTACATACAAGCATGTGCATACCTGTAATTCTATATAGCTGTTTAGGAGCATTTACATGAGCTCAGAGGGTTTCGTGGCAGAAAGGAAATTATCATTAAAAGTAACTGAGTGAAGACATGCTCTGTCATAGCCAACCTACTAATGGTTAGTTGCAATGCATGTAAATAGATGTGCTTTGTATTGTTTATCTGGCTTTTACATGTAATTAAGGTTGTAGAAAGATTTGCTTCCAATTCACTCTGCCTATGGTGTGCCTAATGTCTGCTGAGATCCCTGCTTTAAGTCACTCATTGCAATAGGAAGGCTATTAGAGTTTGCTCATGTATCAATATGCTCTTGTGTCAAGATAATAAAGGAGCAAAAATTGAAGTGTTTTTATAACAAACAAGAAGATCCAAGTGAAGCTATGAGGACAGCTAATCTGGTTTTAAACCACGGATCTTTTTCACTTACTGGAGTTTTAATTGGTAGCTGTGTAATTCATTTTTTCTGACACCATAGATTATTTTTCACACAAGGTGTGGTGCAAACCCCAGCAAAGGGAATTTTTGGCATGAAATATTGTCAGTGAGGGTGACCCACTGCTGGAACCTTCTCCCGTGAGACATGGGAAACTCTGGTCTCATTTTAACCATTTAAAAATTTACATTCATACTGAGCTATTTGTCCAGCATCCCACAAAAGTTAACAGTGAGAAGGACATCTTCAGAGTCAGTCCAGCTAATCTGTCCTGAGATATATTTAAAACTTTGCAGAGCTACCTGCTTTTCTGTAAAGACTGCTGAAGGAGACTCAATGACTAAGTTAGACTGGATAGTTAGCTTTTAAAGAGTTGTCAGATTAGTCTTGCTCATAGAAGCTTTCCAAGACATCCTTTGACTGAACCCCCAGCCTCCTTGTTTAGATGCCTGAATTGGTGACTGCAATTTGTGGGATGTGTGATACAGGACGTCAGGCTAGATAACAGCTTGGATAATCACAATTGTGTCTTCCTCCCTTAAAAAAACCTCAGATTTGAAGATAGGATTGCAGTATGCAGTTTGCATGTTCCATTGAAAACTTCAAAAGGGAGAGTGAAGTAGTATGATCTGCAGAGGTGCTGTCTGAAGCTGCAGATGCTTTTCCAGATTGGAGATCTGCATATGGGGAGAGCTTGAACAATGGACCATTCAGGATGGTCTCTCTGGGACAGCACGCGGGTCTTTTTGGCTGCAGAAAGAATCTTCTTTGGAGAAGATATTATTTCCTCACTCTTAAGAGAGGGAGAAAAAGTAATGTCACTAAGACAATGCTTCAGAAAGACCTTCTAGGGAGGTTTCTCTTTAGTCTCATTTGAAATGCTAGAAGCCCAATTTTTTTTTGTGTGTCTTTGTTTTAATGATACATTCTTGCAAGGATTCAATCTGTCATCAGAGGGTGTATGAAATTCCCTCTGACAATTATGGGGGTTCCACCCATAGATCAAAAAAAGAAAAAAAAAAAGTAAGAAAAGAGGAAGACAGAAAGAATAGCTCCCTGTCCTGTCTATCAGCAGCCCAAGCCCCACAATTGCACTGTGCCAAAGGCTGCACAGCATGTAAATTGTTGTGATCATTCCCATCAGAAAGCAAAATTGTTAGCTAGGAACAACTCAAAAGATTTTGTATGGGTAGCGCTTGCACGCACCCAAATTAGTAGCAGGTGTTCTAGCCTATTGCATGTTAGTTTTTTTGCACTGGAGAGAAAGTACTGCCAGGTCAGTGAGAGAAGGGGTTCACGTCTCCTTTTCACTCCCCCTCCATCCTTCAGCTTCCAATCCACACGGATCCTGTCTTGGCCATCCTGCATGCTTTCTTGTCATCAGCACCATCAGTAATGGTTTCCTCGCTTCGGGTATGAGTTGGGTTGTGCTCTGTGCCAGAATGCTTTGGAAGGAAATCATTCCAAGTCAGCCTAATGCCATAACAAGCTCTGCAACAGCTGCAGCAGTGATATGCTGGCAAGCTGTGTTGACCTTTTAAAATGAATAAAGAATGACTATTTCCACAGTACATATAACTCTTGTCCCAAACCCTATCTGTGTGCCCAGACAGCACAGGCATGCTGCTGAATTTGCAAGGAAGCATTTTTTATTTTTGCTTTTTTTTTTTTAATGTCAAATTTTATCAAAGCCTGTAAAATTATTTTACAAAGGTTAATCCTTTGAAGTTTAAAGTCAAAATTCCCCATTCTAGAGGATAGCAAAAAGGCTCTGAGAGGTTAAGGAATTTTGTAATGATCATACAGTGCACTTGTAACAGGCATGAGAATAAAACCTGGAACTTTCAGGTCTCGGTTCCCTGTTAATCCAAGCTCCATCCTTTAAAGAAATTTGTAATTGAAGAAACAGGGTGTGTGCACAGTGATCTTTTCCATCAGTCCTGCAGTCTAGAGATTTCCCAAGCCAGAGAATCTGAAACCCAGATCTTGTTTACTATCTGCTTAACAATCCCCTTCATAGGTACACCTTTCACCCATCCAGCAGCTACTGCTGTCCTATAAACTCACCAAATCATGGCAATGAAGACAGTGGGGCATTCAAATTCTAGAGTTGTGTAGAAATGGCCTAGGTATGTATTGAATTTTAGCCATTTCAGTGATGCAGTAGGAAAAATCCATCTATCGATCCACAGTATAAGAGACATCAAGCTTACAGGGAGGAAATATATTTCCATTAATGTGTTTTCATAGTATGTCTACATTCAAAAAATATTATGAAATTGTTACAACCACATTGTCAGGAATGTGGACTTAATCAAGCTGCTATTTTCTTGCTGGAAAGAGGGTTAGTTTAATAAAGTTTTAATCACTAGATAGTGGGGTTTTTTTAATGTTCCAAATTATCGAAATACTTTCTTCCAATATTTTCCTTTTTTTTTTCCTGACCTTAAATAAAATGCCACTCAATGCCTGCAAAAATAGTAATAATTGAAATAAACACTTTCAAACTATTTGAGACAAAATGTTTCACTTGGCCTGAACTATGTCTCCTACTCACAGCAATCTTCATGTTAGACTTTCATCTCAATTCAGAATACAACATTTTTTTTCTAAAACTGACTATCTTCATGGATGAAAAAAACCCATTTCCCACTCAATGTTGATGTCCACATAAGAGCACAAAAGCTATTTTTTATGAAGATGCACTAAAATCAAGGCTGTTGTCAATGAATCATGAAAGTGGGCTTGCTGGTTGAGGTTTCCATAATTCACTAGGAAAACTCTTATTTTCTACCTCACTCTGTACAGGCAGACAATGTATGCTGGCGACATTGTGGTCCATATGGAGAGGAATGTTGAACCCAAGCCAGATGTTTGTAAACCTTAACTTTGAAATGTGGCACAATACCACAAGCTGTCAAGTTGTGTAAAAGCTTAAGCAAAGACAAAAACAGAACGTAATATTTACCAGATGAGATTTCTCTGTAATCTTGTTGGAATTTTGGGAGTATCCAACTTTCATGGATTTTGAAATGAGCCCTGTATTTTTTTTTTTTCTTTTCTCTCTCTCTCATGAAGAGGGATAAGGAAAAAAGATGTTAATAAAAAGGAAACATTTTACATGGGCAAACAATGGATTTAGAATGTCCTTGGGCAATTTCAGATGGAGATATTATTTCCTTGAAGACTAAATCCCATGGAAGATGCGCATTTTTGGCATTGTATTTAAAGACTTTTCCTGCAAAAAAATCTATTTCTGGAACAATTTACTAAATTGGTAGTAAGTAGGACAATACCATAGTATTAACAACATTTTTCATAATGCCTGAATTATTGCAGTAACATATGTTAGAACAGTGCAAAGCTATTTTACATCTTTTGCCAAAAATAATTTAATTCATCCATTTGAAAAGATGAATAAAATATTTCACTACTTGAATTAAAAACATATGACTCAATATAGAAATAAAATACTAACTCGAGAAGTCTAAGGTGACATATTTGCTTCCTGCTGAGAAACTTCTTATCCTTGTTGGTTGGGGAGTTGGACTTGATCTTTGGAGGTCCCCTCCAACTCCTAACAGTCTGTGATTCTGTGTGATTCTGTTTCCAGCTATTAATTTTTGTAAGCCCCCAGTATTTCCAAGGTGATGTTCCCCACAGCTCCAGGATGGTATTCTATTAGATCTCTTCCCCTGCAAATGAAAAACTAAAGGTTTGTCTGTAGATGTGATCCCAGGGCTTTTTACACTGCTCATCTAGCCCAAGAAGAGCTGAACTCTGGCTAAGGAAAAGTTGCTTGAGACCCCACCTGGGAGCATGGAGAGGGTATGAGGACGGTGTTCCCCACCCTACAGAGACATTATTGCTTCTAAGCCTCAAGTTAATGGGGGTGGGGGTGGCAAACAGTTTCTGTCATGTCTCAGCTGGTAAAGAAACAAGGGTTTCTATCCAGCTGGCATAATTTATTGTAGCCACTGGGCTGCTCAATATCACCCTGGATGGGATTGGCAGGGATTGCACTGTAGAATCTGGGATTTTTCCAGTGCTTTGACACACCTCCCTGGTACTTATGTTTGCTGTAAGAGAGATACATAGCATATATGTTGTGGTGGTGAAGAAAACATTTGTTGAAGGAGTAACTGAATTGGCGCCAGCAGTTCTGTCTTTTTCAAAATATCCTCAAGATCCAAAAATAGCAAATGCACAAATCTGCAAAGAATGATGGACTATTTTGAGGGTTATGTTGAATCTGGTTCCCAGCATCAAGGAAATAAGAGCAGTGCATTCTGTTAAGTCTCTGCTAAAACATAACTGAGAACAGTGATTTGTATAATTTTATAATCACCAGAGTCATAGAGATTGTTGTTTGTGTTGCTTTGTTTTGCTGTTTGTGCCAAAAGCAATTGAATTTAAGGACTTCATTTTGCAGGAAGTCTCCATCCAGCTACTGCATTGGTGTGCACATCATTTGCATGCTCAAACAATAGAATGTGAATATACAATTAGTATTTGTGTGCACAAATCAAGTCATTAGCATATTAGTTAATTTGCATTGCAAACTGAGTGCCAGACTTTCAATATTTGGCTCTTATTAAAGCTATAAGGTAGTGGAAAAGAACAAAATATAGAAATCTTCAGATGTTCCTTTTCTGACATTGTAAAACACGATTATTGACATCTATCCAAGTGTATTTAGATGTACGGAAAATACAGTGTATGGGTATATATTCATACTAATCCACTTCAGGCAGACAGAGACCAAAGTTAGGCAGCAAAGTTACTTTTGAAGTAAATATAGGAAAAAAATACATCTTTGGGTTGTTTATTCAAAGTCCATAAATTAGATATCTGAAATAGCCAGAAATAGATATGATGACTTCTTTGCTTACCACTATATTAAACCAATACTAAACTACAAAAAGATTGTCAGCCTCCTTCCCCCTTCTTCTAGAGCATCGGGATGCTGTAAGATCAATTAACAGCTAAGTAGTTTTTTCAGTTCATGACTGTGGGCACAAAGATCTCCCTCATTCTGAGTAAACAGTAGCTTCCATTTTCTCCACTAGTTGCTAGTTTGAGATTGTAATGAGAGTTCCCACACTGCAACCCCCCAAGTTCCTGGGTAAGATTTCAGCTGGAATAGTTTCCTTCTAATGGAGCACGATCTTTTATTTGAATGTTATTCTCCTGATCTGTTTCCTAAAGATCTTGCCCAGTGGGATTTCCACAAGGAAAATTCTTGCAGGACTGCAGCTTGTATTTTGTCTGGAAAAAAAAGAGTATTTGCAAAATTATTATAAGTCATATGTGATCAGCAGGCAGCTTACTTCCCTTGTTTTCAGTAAAAACAACTCCTGGAAGCTCTAATTCTAGGAAAGGATTAGGATGATCTCTTCTGGTTTTTCTTGATGAACAGACAGGACTTTTAAGATTGGATCATGGTCACGTATCTCCCATTTCAACACCCAGAATCCCAGATATTTTCACAGAAAAGTGAGAAATCTGATGTCTGCAGATGCTGTCCATTTTCCACCAAGAACACCTGGGGACATCTAAGTCCCCAGTAGGTAGAAATAGGCATAAAAACAAAATTAAGAAGTTCAGCATCCCTTCTGAAAGCTGTGTATTTTTAAAATACTTTGTTAACACTGGTTATCCACTCTTGCTGATGTATGGATGGAACTGTCTGTCTTATTAATGAGGAGCTGGAGATAAAGGTCCAAAAAGAATGTTTTGAAAGTGGGCATGATGGTTTGTGTCACCGCTGTAGATATGTAGGTGGAAGAGAAATGTTTGAGATCAGTGAAGATTTGGGTGTGATTTGCCTTTGAATAAAGGGTTTCATTCATCTCAAGGTGAGCTAATACAGCTTGCGCTAAAAGGATATGTAGAAGGACACTGCAGCTGGAAAGTGAGGTGGAAGGAGTGCTGTACTAATGCCTTTAAAATCACTTTCTACAAAGTAGATTGTTAATTTAGACTTGTTTTCTTAGCTGCTGTTTTTTAATAGAAGACTGAGACAGAAGACGCATGAGATGTAATAATTACCCATCAAGACTGGACTTTAAAAAAAAAGGAAAAACAACAACCTGAAAACAGAAATAGAAGTTGTGAGAAAAGGGGGGGAATAGGAACTGTAATTCATTTATTCAATGATGGTATTAAGGGAGAACCAAGGTTAAAAAGGGGAAAAAAAAAGTATGTCTTTGCAAAGCTCTAATAGATATGCCAGATCCTCTCTCTTGCTTTCAGCAATTGTGGTGCATATTGTTGGCAGTGGCTCAAAGAAATGAAGTGTTCATTCCCTGGGAATTGTCTTTCAGACAAAAAAAAAGTAATTAGGGGAATAAAAGAATATGATGTATTAGAAAATGGGAGCCATAACAAACTACCAAGTAAGCTGCCATGGCTAATTCTTCTTAAAATTCTTTTAGCCGCTTTCAAACTCATAACCTCATCCCAAACATTTTACATTTTCTACCTCGTTGAAAAATGCTGTATGGCCCATCTGATGAGGGCAGAGATGTCAAACATCTAAGTGCGTATTGTGTGTCCTAGTGACAAATATGTTCCAAAGGTACAAAGGGAGAGAGAGTAATCTATTTATAACTTTTACAATGCCTTGTAAAAGGAGATCTTGGGAACTCTTCTCCTGGGGTGGCTGATTGTGCTCTCTCTGATGTGGACTCTGCTAAGTACGGGTAGGAATCCTATTACTGACCACTACAAAGGACTGTGTGGTTTAGTTCAGAATATAAAATTCATATTATGAATGCTGTATGGGGGCGGAGGGGGGGAGGGAAGTAATATTAGCCTTCTGAAGAAGAGGAGACTGTCATGAATAATGCAACAGTGGCTCTCTGGGAGTCACACAAATGGATTGGATTTAAGATTCCTTTCCCAATGATAAGGTCATCCATAGGGATGCTTTACATTTCCACAGCACTTCCCAGGTACGGGTCTCAAAGCACTATGAAGCCTGTAAAGGACTGTGATTTCACAGAACCTGAGGGGCTGGCAAGTGTCAATACACCCTGGGTCCAGAGGTGGGGAAAGGGAAGAAGGACAAAAAAACCAGAGCTGACCACTAAGTTGGCACAGATGGAGGCAGCACAGCCCAGCTCTGGCCCCTGGTTTACTCTGTGTTTGGTCAGAGGCTTGTTTGCTCAGCCCTTGTCTCAGTGCCAACACAATAGTCTCTGAGGGTCGGATAGAAGTCCTTGTCAGTGACTGTCCAAACATGAGTGTTTTGAAAAACCCCGGGGCAATTTGGTACCTAAAATCAGGCACTGGTTCCTCAGGGCTATCAGTGTTATTACCAATGATTTTGCATGGCACTGTACAGAGATCAAAACTGGATCTTGGTGGCAGCATCCCAGACATTTTCAGCATGGACCTGACACTCCTTTCCACAGCCTGCTTTGCACCTACACAGCCAGGAGAGCTGAGATGTTCAGCTGAGGCGTTCAGCTGAGGCATGTGGGCACATCAGGCACAGCCCTGGCTATGGCCTCAGGACAGTGGCATGGGGAAGGGAGGGTGGTGGGGAACAGTGCTGCTGGGGCCACCCCTCCCGAGGGGCAAGTGCACGTGGGTGAAGCTTCCCATCAACCACTGAACCAGCTTTTGGCACACCTCCTGGTGATGTTGCCCTATCCCCTCAGGATAGAGAAAGTAGAAATACCAGGCAGAGCCTGTGCCCCATTTCACTGCTAAGTGACTTTCACTGCCACCAGCACCTCTAGAAGTCAATACTGGATACAGAAATGACAACTCTCTGGGAAAATACATAACCCCATGGCTTGGAGTCCCAACAGCTGTGTACAAGGACTGTGGCAGTTGCTTTCTGACACAGTATTTCCATGTGTTTGGGTAAGGAATAAAAATATTTTGTTGCTTTATTTTAAAACTTGAATTAAGAGCAGCAACAATGAAGTGGGAATACAACCCGAGGTTAAAAAATATCCTTGGTAGTTTCTTCTAAAGCCATCTGCAGCAGTTCATACCTTAATGTGAGCAAATAGAAGGATATCATCTTCAGATAAGGTTATAACTTTCTTTCTCCTGTGGAGCTGAGTCTATAAGAAGCAAGACCATTTTACTAAGAATAAGCATTTTACCCAAGAGAGAATTGTAAGTAAACACTGATAATACAATGTGCTTTAGAATAACCAGTATTTTTCTGCCCCTTGATCTCACTCAGTCTTAAGCCAATTTTGGCAGGTACTGCTGTATTAAGTGGTCAGTACCCCATAGTGGTCACACACTATTTTACTGGAGGTCTGACAACAGCTATAGGAGAGATAAAATTAACCCTTTGGCTCCAACAGTTCTTATTGCCCAGAACAGGGACTACATCAAGAATTTCTAGCTCTTGGCCTCATGGGGTTAATGGCAATCTGTTGCTGATTTCCCTGGACAATCAGAGTAGCAAACACTGGGCTTTTTAATGAGCCCCAGAGGACAATGCTGGCACACAAGGCTGTGAAGATCTGGACAAACCAAGGAAAAGTAAAATGAAAACAAACATGGACGTTTATTTTCCTAACTCACTGGTTGCAAACAAAATTTCATTTAATAAACCATGAAATGATTCACAAAGATTTTGTATATTATTGTAAGAGCAGCTGGGTAATGTAAAAGTTACTTTTCCCCCTCTTTGTTATGCCATCCTGTATCCCGTTCTCATCCAAACAAAGCTGTATTTATTTATGTGTTAATATATTTATCATCTTACTTCTTACCACGCTTTTCTGAAATGAGTTTAGTTGTGACTTAAGTTGTCATCTTCTGTAGGGTACCCGACACAGCAAAATCTGGAAATCACTATGGTTAGAAGGGACATCTGGAGGTCTCTTGTCCATCCCCCCTCTCCCCTTGCTTAAAGCAAAGAAATTGCATTAGGTTGCTCATAATAGAGCATGAGGGAAAAGCTTTTTCTGGTCATGGAGTGGGACAGATTTGCTGGTGAATCAGTAAGAGAGAAGTTAGCCGAGTTTCAGTTTGCTGTTTTTCCCCATATCTGAAACAAACTGGAATTTACATAAATGTTTTTCAATTATCCTAATAGAGAAAAATCAGCATGTATTTCCTATATCAGGAAATTATCCCTACTCAGGGGAACACATAAAAAAGTGCTGAATTTGAGCATGTACTTGAGTCCCACTGTGGTAAATGAGCACATGCTTTGAGTTAATCTCCTACTGAAGTACTTTCCTGATTCAGGATGACATACTGCTTGTGAACAATTTTTCTTGTACACATCCTTGATGCATACATAATGCTTGGTACCTGATTTTTTACTGATGCCCCCTGTTTTGTTTTTGTTCCTTGATTGGATGAATGTAAACTAGTGGAAAGGGCAATAAATCAAAAGAAATTTCAAGACAGCAGAGAAAATTCTGTCACTGTAAATCTGTGAACTAGCAGGAGATATCTGCAAGACTTTTCTGTCTTTCCATGAACCAAAAATTCTGTCATGTGAATTCAGAGGTTTCACTTATATGTTCACAAAAGTCATAGCATTTGGTTAAAGCTATTTTGAAGCAAGCTGCCGTCCAGAATGTCAGCTTTGCCTCACAAGTTTTATAAGGTTGCGTTGAAGTATGGTAGAACAATTAATTGCATTCCAACACAATGAGGTTCTTATTTATTTCAAAACTTCCTTCACTGCCAAATATGGAAGCGCATCCTCTTAAAACAATACAATTACTATTGCAATTACTATTAGATTAAAAAAAAAATAAAATTTCTAGACTCTTTCAGACAGCATCTCCAGAACTTCCCTGCAGGAGATGATCAGTGGGTGCATTTCTAACAGCTCTGTGTGCTTAAGAATATGATACTGATCTAACTGTGGTGTTACTAAAACCCATTTCCGCACATCTGGGCAAAGGAGAAAGAACATGAGATAGTCCTGTCCTCCCCTTTTAAACCTACACTGATCCCACTGGACTGAGAAATGAAGCAAAAGGGAATTGGTGCGACGTGGCAAATTCAGATAAGCATCGTGAAGGCAGTAACACCTGCGATTTCATGCACAATAGCAAATGAATGACCAATTAGCAAGAGGGACAGCATAATGTGGCATGATAATTATGCTCATTAATGGCACCACAGGACTATATCTACACTCAGTGTTTTCTCTCTTTTGGAAGGGAGTAGAGCAGAGCTGAAATGCAGCAATTGAAGAGGATTTTAACAGGGACAAAGATAAAAGTGAAGTCAGTAGTGGTTTTCAACTTGTAGTCAGTAACTAATGGAGCTTCATGGAGTAAAGACTTGTGAAAGGCAACTGTTGTCAGTAAGTATGAGCTGCAATTCAGAAAAGGGTAGAAGGGTCCTGGCTACTTGGTGGATATGGAAAAAAGCAGCAGGAAAGAACTTGCCTCCTGTTCACCAAGTGCTGGATGTGGTGATGACAGAGATGGCTCAGTGTGGGTCCAGCCCCAGTTCTGGCAGCAGAAATAGTTTTCAACTTAACTGCACAGTTAACAGTGACTTTTGCTACCTCCATCTGAAACACCTGAGCAGATTTAACAGGCAGGCAAGAGAAGATGGACTGGTAGTGTCATCCAGCTTTATACACCTGCAGGAGCTGACTCACAAAAGGCTTGTACCTAATCTTTCTCTTTGGCATCACAGCTCACATTGCTATTTTGGTGGGAAATTGTGCTATTTGGCAATGAGAGACCTAATCTGCCTGATGCACAGGGATCAAATGGTGGGCTGGTGAATCTGGAGGCACTCAAACTCTGTGAAGGAGCAGCAGTAACCTTCACAATTCTCAGTATATACAAATGACAGCAAGAAAACTTTACTGGCTCTCCATGTTCACCTTTAATTTAATTTTTAAACATTTAGTAAACACAATTGTAGGGCTTCTCATTAACTTTGGAATCTTATAGTCATAATTTTTGATACACAACATTACTTACCAATTAGCTTGTCTTGTTCGTTTAAATTTCTTCGCTCATATTTTAATGGGAGCTAATGATGCCTTTGTTGACTTATTTAATGTTATGTAAATGTGGCTATAAACTGTGAAGGGTTTAAAGAGCAGCTCTTTTTTTGCTTACTCGTCAGTTTTCAGAGAACGTTTGGTATTCTCACAATCTGTACACACCACCCTGATGAATAGGAGTAACTAAGAAGGAAAATAATAATAATTTTGTAAGATAAGCAGCAAAAAATATTCAGTGTAAAATTTGATTTTTCTCTTTACTCATGATTTTTTTTTTTTTCTTTTAATGGACCCTAAGGGGACCTTGTGGCAGCTAATCTATTTTATCATGATATTAAGAAACTGTTAAACATAGGTGGATGTTTAGTTTCTGCCACGCTCAGGTTGCCAGCACATGAGGACACCTTGTTTAATTTTGTTTCACAGAACGGCCTCTCGTGTGCTTATACAAGGACTTTTAATTCTGTGTACACTTCGTGTTAAACTGAGATACAAACACATACATATAGGCGTGTAGGGAAAATACTTGAACACAAATATAAATGTAAATATAACACACCCCCTTTTGATGATAAATTTTACAAAAAAAAAAAAAATCCTTATTAAAGG
>JANIJG010005871.1:185142-202917 GCA_024611175.1 Megaceryle torquata
AAAAAAAAATCCTTATTAAAGGAAGCATTGACTCTTGCAAACATATCTCTGACATGTAGCCCCCCTGGAGAAAGCAATGCAGCTTATTCAATATCCCCTTTCTTCTCAGGACTACTTCCCTTTGTCTCCTATCCACTGTGCTTTAGTGGCTACCAAAGGTCAGCCAAAGGGGATTCTTAGAAACTTAGAGAGAGGCAGCCAGTGCAGCCTGTATTTGGTTACAATTACACTATTGCATGTAAAAGCTATTCTGATTGCTAATAAGTGGAAGGTGGGGAGAAGGGAGGCTTGTGAAACTCTTCAGCAAGGAGTTTGTAACCAATTGAATACTGGTTTCTCGAATCTGATGATAATGCTTTGAAAATGCACTTCAAACATATCATTGAAAATTTAAATATTTAAATATTCATTTATTCTAATTTGCCTTTTGATAGGTACCAACCACTCGGCATACATTTCAGCAGCTGTGAAGATCTACAGCACACTGTCTATCAATGTGGATTTTAGCACAATTCACTGTAAATTAGGGAATGATTTTCAGCTTCTTATCAATGTTTTAGGAACTCCTTTAGTTCGATATTTAACAACTGGAGGCTGAGAAAGAACATTTCAAACAATGAATGAACAAGTTTTACCTTCTACTACTATATAACTGTTCTAAAGGTTGGTGAGCATGGGGTTGGCTTTCTCTAGAACAAATGCAATTTTTACCAGTGTGAATTTACAGAGAGAACAGGCATAAAAGTACATTAATCATAAACTCTTCAAAATTCTTCAGGGATTTGACTTTAAAAAAGCAAAAATCAAGCAGATGTGACATTAAAATGATCTATACATTTTATATGATAGAAATAATATCAAAATGCAATATTTAGTCGTTGAGGTGTGTCCCATGCTATGTTGTCAAGACTTGAATGTTTCCTACCCTAGTAGTCATCTAATAATGAAAGTAATATTAGCATATTAAATTTGTCATGCCATAACCGCTAGAGAAACAAGTTTAGTGCAGGAGATGTCAGCAATATTATAATAATGCTACCTTTGATTCCTAGTAAATTGTTTCTTGGATTTTTGCTTTTTTATGACAATTGTCAACTCTTTTATATGCATTTTCAAACTTCCACACTGCTTTTTGTTACGGATGTTGTTGCTTAAACATTGATCGCAGAAGACATAGTACTCATCACTGGTAGGCTTTGAAGTTTGTTTCAAATGAGCAATGGTGAATCCTTTATATCATACCCAGTGCTACCTGTACTAAACATTTTGCAAATTCATAAATCCTCTCTGACATAACAAAACTTTCTAAGATGTGTCGTTCTATTTAAATCTCCCATTAATGCAATCGGAGCTATGCTGGTCTGAAGTTCAGTTCTGTAGTTACTGGGAACTATTGTCCTGTACTGTTCATTCTCTTTTAATTGTGTCACACAGACACAATGCCAATTGCTGTATGTAATGTGTCTTTGGCATAACTCCACTTTCACTTCCTTAGAAGTTTATTACTTACAAGTGTATTCTGGTGTGTTTCACTCTTGAAAGGTGGCTTTTTCTGACTACATCATCAGTATAAAGTTCTTTAAGGCATGCAAAAAATATCTGAGCAGACTAATGCAGACTGCAAAACCTGAGTGCCTTCTAAAAGGAATGCTATTACAATAAACCATCTCTAATTGACATTTCAAACATATTTTGCTCCCTACTCTTTTGTTTCACAGTCCAGAAGTTGTTGAGTGCAAAAGGAGGTTTGTTTTTTTTTTTTTCTCTTAGAACACCTTTTGCTCATAACAAGCAGATAATAAATTTTATGGAGAATAATATTATGATTTCTTTATATGAAAACTCATTGATAAAGGTGAAAGAAGGATGCGTAGATATTAGTTCTTGAGGGATTATATTACTCTCTGTGTTTACTGGAAGCAGATGTTTTAATTACTGTTTCTTGCTTTCATATTAAATTCATTCTGCCATTCTCAGCTGCCCAGCAGTCCCTGGCAGAACATTATATAATTTTGGAATAAAATGGAGTCTCGGTGTATGGTGAAGGGTAGTCAAATTTATTTAGCCCACAGTTAAATGGAAAATTATTTTGGCTGTGACTGAACATGCAGATTTCACAAGGTCTCAGAAGTTCACATAAATTCATATCAATCCCCAGGCTTTTACTTCTTCAAGCTTGATCTAAAGTGTCTTAATCTCAGGGGTTTTCAAAGTAGAGCAGAAAAACCTTATGAAAACAGGGCTCTGTTATCAGAATTACTTCTAGCTGCTCCTGCTGAGGTTGAAAGTTAGGAAATAACAAATTCATCTGGAAGCTTGGTTGGGAGACTAGTATCACTGTATCATACTACTCTTCAAAGAGAGGGGTGAAAGATTGTGCAGACAAGGAGCCTGATGACCAAAAAGGTGTACCACAGATCATAGCAAATCAGACACTGCAGCCTGTTTAGGTTACTTGCACTCCTTTTGGGCTGAGATTGCCTTGTGTGCTGTATAGGTAGACCAGCAGTCACGCAGAGGGAGGGCGAAGGTAGTACTTTCTTTCAGGCAGGTAGAGGTGAGGGTATTTTGTAATCACACTCTCAAACAACAGAGACAGATAAAAAGACTAAAAAAAAAAATCCAGAACTTCTGCTGTGAGCACTGAATGAAGCCTTCTTACCATAGCCATCTCCTTTACTTATTCCTTCCTTTGTTTATATTATAATTCGTCATAGAATTCACTTGTATAACGATTTACATTAATTAAATTGTGTAAGAATTAGGCACTTGTGCCTTACCAGAGCTAGAAACACCCTGTGATTTTAAACCGAGTTGTGTTTGCAAGGTACTAAAAAGCCACTATTCAGTCTTCTAATATAGCAAAATGCAGCTGAGATCTGCAACAGGCCAGTACACTTCAGGCCCAGCCCTGCTTAGCCCACCCCATCTGCAGTTGCTGGCAAGTGAAACCAGAGGCCATTAAGAAAGCTAATGCTTAGCCATTTTTGTTGATGGATTCAGCACTAGAACAATATTTTGCAGGGAAGCTGGACAAAAATACTGTTAGTTCTCATTAGAGATGGAAGAACTTTGTGAAGCTAGAGGTTTTTGCAAATCAATCATATTGCTTTTTAGGTACGCAAACCGACTCTGACTTCACAAACCATTTTTTTTTCCTGTCATTGAATTCTCAGGAGGTTTCCCTCTCCCCACACCACCGATGATTAATAAAAAGGAAAAACAAATACCCAAATGTTTTTCTATCTCAGGGGAAACCTATTCCATGTGTTAACAACAGTAATGCCTACCCTTAAAAAAAATAGACCTTGCAGAAAATAGTATAGGCTCTCCCACTCGTTTTGTTACTTCTGTTTTTTTCTTTTTTTTTTTTCTCTCTTTCATTTCATTTGTGATCTCTCTCTGTTTCCAGTTGTGTGCTAACCCAGGTCCTCTCCTTTGCACCCATGCTTTCCTTAGTCATAAATAAATTTCCCATTGAGGTTTCCATTTGAGTCCAATTTCCAGTTCCATTTTTTTATACAAATTGAGCTTGTATGTTTACTAAATCTTATGGGTCATTAAGTGCCATTATAATAAGATCTCCATGGATAATGTACATATTTTCTGAAAGCCCATCATGTTGTTATTATAGTTGAGTACCTAAGCCTCCAGTAAGAGGAAACTCAAGATGCATAGGAGGGAAGGGGCAAACACCAGACTTACTGGACAGCTAACAAGACTTTGGAGCCCATAATACTCTCTGCAGTGCTGGCAGCCCCATACTCTCAGCAGCTTCCTTCTATCTGTTTGGTCACATCAGCTAAATGCAACTGACTGGCCCATGACCAATACATCTGGCACAGGAGTCGCTGAAGCAGAGAAAGTGCAGCAAATGTCTGTTTTTCTCCTCTTTCTGGACCCTCCCCTCCAACTTGGCTGAGCTTTTCTTCCAGGAGGGAAGCATGCCTGTCCCTAGCAAATTATAGTCTGGCTTCATGCCATCCTCTTGGCATGAGCTTTGCATACCTGACCGAAAAGTTGAGCATGTGGAGAGGTGGAGACAAGTGGACATGCTCTTTCATGATGTAGCAGGATCATGGCTATGCAGACGAATAGCCCCTTATCTGCTTCCATCAGTGAATATCTCTGCCCACCTTACTGCATGATTCTCTCATATTCTGCTATAACACTTACGCATGGTTGCTCCTGACATACTGATGCAAGACACGTCTTGTGCGGTGATGGCACCAAGCACAAATCATTGGTCAGAGGGTTAGAATATACTTCAGCTTTGCAAAACATGCCGTTAAATATTTATCCTAAGTGTATCTGTACCACTGTGTCATTAAACCTTCTCCATTATTCACCGCAATAGATCCGCTTATCATAATGACATGCTGTCTTTTGAGTCTTAAATACTGTCTCAAAGTTGCTGTTTGAGTTTTTTCCTCTCACTTTTAAAAAATACTGAAGTGTATCAGTCTGTTTCTTACTGAATGAGCTGCTGTTCATAAGTGAGCAATCAGCCTTATCTAAATAAATGAAATATTCTTTGGGGCTCAACAAAACACTTAATAGGTTGAAACTAATCTGTAGGAAATGAACAGTGTTTGTTAGTCTTTGAGAACACAGAAGAGATTCAGTTAGCGTTACTATTTCCAATAGTGCCAACATAAATGCCTAAGTCTCTAAGATACAGAGCTTGTTATTGTTATCAGATGATGGGTAGAAAGGAATGTGGTGTTATGTAATTCAGAATTATTATTTAACAGGGAAATAAGCTGCAGAACGCACTTGGAAAATCTAGTTAAAATGTACAGTGGATGCACTTTAGTGGCAGAAGAAACAGCTTTATATGCTGGGGCTTCTGGGATGCTGCAAACCCAGATTACTCCACTAAAGTCTGGGGAAGCTGCTTGGACACAGCACCTTTGAAAACTCACTCCAAAATGTGATTTATTGAGTGGCTGTTCTGTTTCATGTTGTGTGTTCTTCGTTATTGTTTTTTCAAGTGAAGGCAGGCTGATAGGAGTTGCTCTCCTGAGAACCATGAAAAGAGTGTGTTCTTTGATAGCAAAGCTGGTCTGCACTGCCATGGCCCTAAAACTTTGAGAAAACTGCACCAATTCCAAACCTCATAATTCGCAGGGACCACCATGAAGCTTTATCATAAAATTTTTTGATTGAAAGCATGCAACATCTTTCACACTGCTCCACATCCCATCTTTGGCTATTTAAACATAGCTTGGACCACCACTCATCCAGTAGAATTTTCAAGCAGTTGTGAGAGGAGGAATGGTCCAGTGCTATGAGTCAGGGGATAGTCTTGCTTGGCAAGAACATACTGTAGAGTGCTGGCAAGTCATTTAGGCTGAAATAAAGGTATTGAGGAATGTGAGCCAGGTGAGCTTCCCTTTGGAGCTGCTGCTTGCAAAGTGGCTAGCGAGGAAGCTGCATTAATTAGATGTTTGAAGTTAGACTTTTGGAGATGAACCCTACCTTCAGTAATTAGGAGATAGCAGTTGGATACTTGGCCTGGTTTCTGACTGTCTGCTGGGGTGAAAGGATCCATTTTCCATCATCAGCCCCTATGCAGCTCAGAGCCAATGTATTTTTGGTTATAAAGTTTTTAGATTCAGAAGCAATTTGCAACTTAGAGGGGAAAAGACCTGACATTTTAAAGGCAAACTATCAACTAAAATAAAGTGAAAGGATTATTATGTGCATATGAAGGATGAAGAATAAATGAGATATTTGTAAGTGACATATACAGATTGTTCATGGAAAAAATGATTGCTATGAGTAACGTGAAAATGAGTGCTGTACTGCACTTCGGCACGCTTATGCTTTTACTTCTATCTTTAGAGCTTGCTTCTATGGCCATCTCAGTTGTTCCTGAAATTTCTCTTACTTTCTGTTTTTGAGGATGCTTCTTTTGGACTTGCTAAATCATTAGGTTATGCCAGGTAGCACAGTTCCTTATAAAGAAGTCTCAGAATGGATCCAGGTAAAAGCCTGAACATTCACAGTTGGCAGAATTTCCTCATGACCAAGCAAATCATGGACCAAGGCTCCCTTCTTTGGCCCCAGATAAATAACACTTTAAAATGAACACCAATATCCAACCCTGTGCCTTTAAAGCTCTGCAGTATGTGCTTAGCATATAACAAGGTCTTTATCTACCATCAAAGCCAAGCTGAATTATGTCCCTCTGCGCTTTGTTGGGCAAAGGGCCTTCGAGGTGTCATTGCAATCCCAGACTAACAGCTCTCTCTTTCCCAGATGTGCTAATTTCCACCATCAGTCTGTCCCTCAAAATAAACATGTAGCATGCTTCTTAAAACAGGAGAGCCACATTGGAAAGAGGATGAAAACCCTCAGAGGAGGGAGGTGTGAAAAAGTACGGTTATTAGGAAGTCGAAGTCAAAGAAAAATAGAGCTGCATCATCTCCAAACAGTGTCTTTGTGCTAAGAACTTCTAACACTGTTTAGTTTTGTTTTTCTATCTGCCATTGAATGTCACATTTCACAAGTTAAGAAACATGTTATTTCTTTGTTTATTTTGTCAGTCTTAGATAGTCTCTGGAGGGAAATTATATCACTGTTTCTGTGCAATAGATTTAATTTGTTTGTGTCTTGTTGTCTATAGCATCTATCTAACTACTTATCTCTGAAGTTACCTCTCAGTCAAAGGTTTTCTGTTTTGTTCACATTTTAACAGGAGAGAATTTGCACTTGATTGCTTTGAACACCATCTAAGTTTGATCAGCTAACTATGTATTTATTTTTCTGTTCTAGTGAGAGAAAATGGGAATTTAAAATGTATGGACCCAGCAGAGGTTTAGCTGCGATTTGTTTCTAATGTAGAGGAAAATTGCCCAAGTAATCTTATCCCATTCATACAACTAATATGGCCATGAGGCTCTGATGTGTTGAACAGTAAACACCACACAACATACCCTTAAGAACTGTGGCTTAAAAGATTTCTTATTTTCCATCACACAGTTCTAGCTTTCGATGAATAAATATCAGGTCCTGCTTGCATTAACATCCATGGGAGTTTTCATGGGTTTAAATGGGAGTAATAGAAGTTCCTAGTTTATAAACATATTTTATAAAAATGATAGTTATAATGCATTATGGAGTTAAATGGTACCACTGGGTAGCTATGTGAGGAAAAATATTTCTGATGCAAGCAGACTACAAAGTGAAACAGCCAATTCAGATTGAGAATATATAAACCCATTATCAACATTTGGGCAAGGGCTGTCATGCATCTCGAACAGATGAGGGCTTGAAATCCAAAATAAATTTTTACTATATTCTCCAAAAGCCCAAAATTGAGGTACCCATGCAGGGAAATGTTCTGACTGGTGTGATACAGAAGACATTTTAGATGAATATGACAATTCATTTGGGCTTAACATCTATGGGTAAACTCACACACACCTTCACCAAGCAACCTGATCTTTGAGCAAATTTATATATATGTGCATATATATAGACACGCATCAAATTCCCAGGACTAAGATTGAAGAAGATGTGGCAAAACACAGAGGGAAAAAAGCATTAAAGGTATCACCTTCCTTACCAAACCACAGGAAGTCAAATCTGTCCTGTTAATATAATTAGCATAGTTTTTATCTGCCACAGGTTTAAATATTTTTACCTTTTTAATCAAAGTCAGTGTGAAGTACATAGGCTAGGTTTGAATCCAGTCTTTGCAGAATCTTAGTGACTCTCTCCTAATCTTCTTTCTTAATCAAAATGTTTCAGGATGTTTGACTATAAAATTTCACACCTGACCCCAAGCACATTGCTAAGTGGCAATTTAACACATTGTTTTGCAGGACTTTTAATGGACCAAAACTCATACACTGCCTCATTCTTTTACAGTGGTGTGAGAAATCAGCAGTTGTCTAACCTGAGCCATTTTAGAAGGGGTGGTTCTGAGCACTATGCCCACCCTATTTTATATTTATCTTATTTAAAATTCTTCCCTGACAAAATTCAAAATACTAAGTGTTGCTCATTCACCTGATTAAATCTACACATTGTTTGACTACAATTCTGGTTCTCATATGCCACTTCCCTCCTTTGCCACATCTCCACCACTCCTTTGAATCTTCTCCAGATGCAGTGGTTGTTGAATTTACATTCTTCTCTAGGCTGTTAATGAGTGTATCGATTAATAACAGCTCCGGTATCAGTCCCTGTGGGAGACCAATTGATACTCTCTCTCTTTTGACATAAAACCGTTGATGATAACTCATTGGTTCCTCACTATTGGATGGATTTTTGTCTATCTTATTCTATTATTATGCAGGCTACGCAACTCCAGCTTTCCTATTGAGTTAATGTGTAGCGCTAAACTAACAGTTTACTAAAAATCCAACTATGTTATGTCTGCCTTAATTAATTAAATTCTCAGTATAATAGGGCCTGAGCTTCTATTAACAGACCTGTACTACCTATTATAAGGTTCCACATAATCTTCACCATTTCTGTCAGGTTTTCTTTCCATAGAATCATGGGATAATTTAGATTGGAAGCGATTACAGAGGTCATCTGGTCCAAGCCCCTACTCAAAGCAGGTTCTATTAGATCTGCTTGCTCAGGGGTGTGTTCAATAAAGTCTTGAACACCTCCAGTGGCGGGGATTACAGAAGCTCTCTGGGCAACCTGCTCCTGTATTTAATAACTTTCATGGTTAGAAAAAAACCACCCTTCCTTGTACTTGATAGTCCCTCTATCATTTTGTGTCCATTGCTGTTCACCTTCAAGAGGCATCTCTATCTTCTCTGGTATTAGGCAGCTTCAGGCAGCAATACAATCTCTCCTTTATCTTAACCTCCAGGCAGAGCAAGTCTATCTCTCTCAGATTCTCAGCTTCAGCACTCAGTAAAATTTGTGGCCTCTCTGTGATTTGCTTCAATGTGTCATGTCCATGTGCCTATGTCCATTTCCAGGAGGACTAGGGAAGTGATCATCTCCTTGTACTCAGCACTGGTGAGGCTGCACCTCAAATCCTGGGTTCAGTTTTAGGCCTCTCACTACAAGAAGGACATTGATGTGATGGAGCATGTCCAGAGAAGGGCAACAGAGCTGGTGAAGGGTCTAGAGAGTAAGCCCTATGAGAAGCAGCTGAGGTGACTGGGGTTGTTTAGTTTGGAGAAAAGGGGTCAGGGGAAACCTTGCTCTCAGAAACTCCCTGAAAAGAGGTTGTAGCCAGGTGGGTGTCGGTCTGTTCTCCCACATGCAAACACTAGGACAGGAGGAAGTGGCCTCCAATTGTCCCAGGGGAGGTTTAGATTGTATATTATGAAAAATTTCTTCACCAAAAGGGTTGTAAACTCCTGGAACAGGCTGCCCAGGGAAGTGGTGGAGTCACCATCCCTGGAGGTATTTAAAAGATGTGTAGATGTGACACTTAGGGACATATTTTTGTGGTGACCTGGCAGTGCTAGGTTAACAGTTGGACTTGATGATCTTGAAGGTTTTTTCCAACCAGAACAATTCTATGATTCTATGTCTCATTATAACTGGGAACCTCAAATGGGACACAGCACTACAGACGTGGTCTCACAAGTGCCAGAGAGGAGCACATCCCTAGACCTGATGGCTGCTTTCTTGCTAAAACAGCCCAGGGTGCCATTGACTTTCTTTGCTGCTTCCTAGAGAGTCAGGCTGCAGTCTGTATTGTTACACAAGGCTATATCAGCCCAGATAGCAAGACTTTGTATTTCATTTTGCTGAACTTCATGAGGTTTCTGCCAGTCCATTTCTCCAGGCTGTCCAGGTCCCTCTGAAGGGTAGCCCTGCCATCTGGCATATCGACCGCTTTCCCCTGCTATTTGGTGTCATCTACAAAATGCTGAGAGTGCACTCCATCCCATCATCAGGTCGTTAATGAAGACATTAAGCAGTATTGGTCCCAGTATTGATCCCTGAGGGATGCCACTACTTACTGACCATTTTGTCTAGAAGCATGCTAGCTAATTTACCGCTCATGATGGCAAGAACTAACAGTACAAGCCAGGCACAGTGGACAGAGATCCTGCATCACTGGCATTGGCATGTGAATGAGAAATTGTGACACTTCTTAGCTGAAAGCACTCAGGGTGTGCCAGGGGAGCTGGGATGAAGCTGCTAGCTGACAGCTGAATCTCAGAATAGCCAGGTATTTCTGGAGAGTCAAAAATAATGCTGCCTTGAAGAGCAGATTCAGTACCCAAACAGTTTAGCAAATCTGTGGTCCTTTAGATTTGACATTTCATGGTGTTATCACATACCAGTTCCAGCTCCCAAATTGATAGACAACTGATACAGCAGAGGCTGTTGTAATTTGTCACTGCCCTGGGCTGTCCATGTTAGGGATCAAGTTCATATTTCAAGTTTTAGGTGGAGCCATGCACATTAGGATGGTGGAATGGACCCACCACACGGAAGACATTCCTGCTTTCCACTGTGTGTGCAAGCTTGCCTCCTGGACCTGTTACCACATCAAACATACTCAGGCCAACTTACAGAAATATTTGTTCAATTTGGAGGCTGTGATGCTATTCCTTATCCAATTAAGTTTCTAAGGGATGAGGATGTAGGAAAATACCCCCTTCTGTGACAAAATAAACCTGCATCCCAGTAACTGAGGGCCCAATTCAGTAGGAACCCTTACTGGAGAGGAGTGCTTAAGCAAATTATATCTCAACAGAATCAATAGGACTTTGGCAGATGCTGAATGTTTAAGCACATGCTGAAGTGTTTACTATGCAGCCCCTCATTTAGTACCCATTTAATTAAACAGGATCAGATTCTCAACAGAAGTAAATCACTGGAGTTTCTCCCAAAGGACTTTTCCCACTTTGCAATAATTGAAGAGTTGATCTAATGTCTCAACTCTACTTTTTTCAAACATCCAGGTATCTGTCTGTCTGTCTGTCTACCTAACCTATGTTATTTTTACCTCCTAGGTGATAAGCTATTCGAAGGAGAGATGCTGTCAGAAGCAGCCCAGAGGGACATAGGTCTCATTAGTTACAAACAAAGTTCTGAGCCTCTGGTAAATGAAATGAAACTTCTTTAGTATTGTTGTTCAAGTCTAAGCTGATATAAGCGTATTTGCTTCTCCTAATACAGGCAAGGATTTCTTTGGAAGTTTAGTGCTTCCACTCCAGATAAAAGCAAGTCATTTGCTTCTTTCATCATGTCGCTACTAATTTCCAAACAGTCAAAGCTGCTGCTAATTTATTTACTGAACACTGAAGCCCTGTTAGCAGGGGCTGCTACTGAAACTGCTTTCTGGCCTTCGGCTTTTGTTTGTTGACAGCCTGATTTCCCAGTAGGCCATTTCCACCTGTGTTTCTGTTGTTTTTAGTGCATGTCTTTCTTTCTTCTTCCCAGTGACTGTCTCCCAAATGGCTCCTGAAGGCTTTTCTCATCTTCCCTCGCTCTCTTATCCCCTTCTCCCTCCCAGCTGCAAGGACTCTCAGCTCTGCTTTCAGTCATTCTGCAGCTAGTGGTTGTCTACACTGCTGAGCTCCCATGGGGCACTAATTTTTGTTTCAAGGACAAGATTCAAAAGAGTTTGCTACACACAGGTTGCAGGGTGCACCTTCAGATGTGCCTTCAAATAGACTTTAGAGATTTGAATATATAAGCTCCTGAAAATCATTTTTTAAATTGCAAGGGAGGCCTATTAAGTGCTGTAAAAAAATTTTTTTTTGCTTTTCTATTTTAAAAGCTGCATTAAAAAAGGGATTTTTTTTTTTCTTTCTCTCTCCCGTGACATTGGGTGGAAATAGAAATTAGGAGGCTGCCATTTCCCTTTAACTTCATGCATATCAAAGGAAGAGAGATGACAGGATAAACTGATTCAGAGAGTGGCCAGCATACTCTCTATCTGGAGGAGCCAGTGAAGAAAGATATTGACATATTGCAGTGGCTTCTTTGCAACAAGTCAGTGTGCCAGGAGCTTCAAGTGTGCAAGAAAGATTCTAAGATGATTTCCATGAATTGAAAAACATCAAAGGATGCACAGATTTGAGGATTTATATATTATTTTCATTTTGCTACTTAACATTATCTAGCCTCCCTGTGTGTGTGTATTTCTTGAAACACACTTTATTTCAGACATAACTTCTGGTCTACACTCACTTTATTTCAACCCCAGCAACCTGTATAAATCTTTCTGAGGTCCATTATGAGATGACTCAAGATTTATGTCTGGTATACTGGGCTTCAAAAAAATCTCTTTCACTTGCATGCTAAATTCAAGTGCCATTTTACAGCTTCAGTTTTGCTTGAAGACTTGTTTTCTAATGAGTCCATAAAACTCAAGGCACAACTGCTTATATTCTGGCTTAAACTAGGAACTGCAGCTTGTGGGGGTGTCTTCTGGTTGAAATTGCTGGGCGCTTGATTTCTCAAACTGGATGTTTACCTCTAGTGGGTTCTTTGGATTTTTTTCCCCACTTCATCTCAGTTTCCCATTTGTAAAACAGGCACTTTGAAATTGTTCAGATATAAATATTGATGTGAAAATTTCCAAAACAGTACTCAAAGCAAAGTTTGAAGAGTGCGTAGTAAATCTCCACTGACCAAAGACATGTGTTTTGCCAGGAGGTCATGCCTGCACATGGAAGTAGAAGCTAGGCATTTGAGCTATAATCTACCGACCTTGAGTAAGTCTCTTGGCTGCTGTGTCTCTCCATTTCCCCATAATATTGCAATAAGACTAATATTTGCTTACTTCACAGTCACATAGTCAGAACGAATTAATGTTTATAAAGTAGTTGGAAGTCCTTGGATGAATGGTCTCGTAGAAGTGCTAAGCAGAGCATGCATTGTCATTTCCTTGTAGATAAATACATATCATTTACATGGGTGTACAGAGCTGTTCACACAAGCATATGCAATGTCTCATCTCAGTGCACTTAGGTTAGCACAGGATATAAGAACGAAACAAACAGTCCTTGACAATTCATGTCATTTTGCTTTGAAATGAGTATATTTTCTTTGAGAACAGAGCTTATCATGTAATCTCCAATGATAGTTATGTTCTGCCTTTTTACAGTTGCCATGATGCAAATGTCATTTGTGCTCTCCTGCTGTATGAAAGTTAACAGTTATTTAAGAGATCAAAGTTAATTATCACTAAGGAGATCATTTTTACCTATCAACCCACTTTTGTAACCCCACTATCACAAGTAGAAGCTTTATGCTAATCAGTTTTCTAATTTCCATAAATTACTGATAGAATGACTTTTTTTTTTTTCCCCCAGCATGAAAGTAGATCTGTTGGTGAAAGCTCTTGAGAGGTAAAGAGACAGAGAGAAAATGAAGTAACATGCATTTTCAAGAGTTCACCAGCTGAATATGGTACCAAGAAAATAAGATCCAAATCATTAGTTTCATCACATCACAAAACTTGTAGATGCTACAGCTTCCCTGCACTGCAGAAATCTGATGCACACATTGTTTCAATTTAACATGGTGATAGGAATGGAATCGAACGTGAGGATCACTGTACGACCCTATTACATGTGAAGTGTCTCTATTAGAGCTGCAAAGACAGCATGCCAGAGGAGCTGAAATGTGTTGATAGAAACAAACAGATATTTTTAAAGGTATTTTTAAAAGCAGCAGTCAGAAACTCTGCAGTGTGATCCAAGTGTGTTCTTCTGGAGAGGGCAAGATAGTCTATCCGAGGAAGATGACATTAGAGAAAGAAACCCCTTCCACTCCATCACAGCACTTTCAGTATAGTGACCTTGCCAAATGGAAGTGGCTACTGTGGAAGTTGTTACTGCTATGACTGACAGCTGATATAAAATAACCTCAGATACAGCATGGAAGGAACAATAAGAAATCAAAATGAAACAGAGGTGGATATTTTGGGTATCCTCTTGGTCTAAAAATTGAGCAATAATTGCTTAATAATTAACAATCTTGTTGCTATGCTGCTCCAGCCTTTTAGACTGATGCTGAAGAATTCCAGCATAAATTAAATAATCTCCAACACAGAGCCTATAATTTAGAGCTGAAGTTGTATCCAGGCATCATTTGAAACATACAGTACTTTTGGAATTTCATTCTGAGTGGGTAACAGAGCAGTTCATCTTCCAGTGGGCATCAGTAGCTTTCTCCTTGACCACTGCTTTCTAGAGTAAGGAGGGAGCTGGGCTGTCATTTTGATTATATTGAAGTATCTGTGAAATTTTCTATTGCATCCATCTTAAGCCAGCTGAAGAGCTCAGCTGTTGGTCTGTCAAGTGCTTGAAGCACTTTCCTTTTCCCCAGCTCCAGGAAGAGACCAGCAGTAAGACAAAACCCAGAGAGACCACAATCAGTGCCACGTTCCCTCTCTCTCAACACAGATGGACCTCCAGAGCAGTAAGGGGCACCTGAAAGAACCCCGGCAACAAGCAGGCAAAAAGGAAGCTAAAAGGACCTTAACTTCCCCCTGGCTGTGACATTATGTGTCACTGCTTAGAGAAAAGCAACACAAAATCATATTCTCTCTTGCCTTTTTATTCTTCAGCCTTCACCTCTCCTGCACACATGCACCTATTCCTCTCTAAATAGCTGAGCCATCCCATTGAAGTCAGCAGGACTCTGACGGTAATTTGAGCAAAACATGCATATGCCTGGATCAAGTTGATATTTACAGAAGGCTCCTTTTGAATTGGCTTTTGATTATACACCTATGTCAAAGAGTTGTTCCTTATTGCATATGTGGATGGTGAGGATCAGTGTTACTTGTTTCCAAGTGAGAAAGATGGCAAAAGATTGGAAATATAACCTTTAATATTACAGACCTTCTTTAACTGTCATGTACTGCACTCAGCTGTGTATTTGTGGTTGAAAGGGAACATAAACTATGATGCAGAACACTAAAGGATTTAGAAACCATAACCTTTGAGCGTATGGTTTGGGCTTTATTATCTCATTTATTTATTCTGCTGGATATCTGTAGGATAATATGATCAATGAGTTGGAATCCTTCTTGTTTCTACCAACAACAAATCAAACCATTAATAGGCCAATAAAACCCCAGGATTTGGAGACAGGGGAGGAGGGGAAGTAATTGCATTGTTCTGATGCTAACGAGGCACATCTATCTTGAAATAACTGATTAAAGCTGATGTCAACACACGGCATTTGAACAAAAAAATCATGTTGCTAACGTACAAGGTGTGTAGTACTGGGGCACAGGAACATGAAGTCACAGTGACATCTCTACATTTGCTGCATGCTCTGTGCAAGTGGGATGTGGGAAACACCTCTCTCTGGAGGGACTTTCATCCTGATTAACCCTTTTTGTACAGTACAGTGACAAGCTCACAGCATGGTTGGTCAGGAGCATGAAGGGTACATGGGGCACATTGTGCAACTGATAAATAGTTCCAGAGATGCATGATTGAGTGATGATAGCCACATTCATTCACCTGCCTATCAAAAGCGATGCATTAAAGTTTGAGCTCTCTTCCCCTGGGTCCATGAAGAGACATTTGAGTGTTAGCTTATAGTCTTTAACATTCCTCCTAACAGTGGGCTAAGTGCAGTGGGGTTAAACAGAGTCCCTTTTGCTTAGTAATCCATTAGCTAATGGGTGTGTAAACCCATCAATTTTCTGTTTATTCCCTAACCCCATTAGGGTACACCTGCTGTGCATAAAAAATACACCTGACAAATCAGAGTGATAGTTGAAATAAAATAAATACCAAGTGTTGTTATAGCCAATCCATAGTGTTTAAAGCAGAAAGGGCACAACAATGATTTGTGAGGGTGTAACAAAATAGTGCATGCTGGCTCATGGTAGCTCAAGCAGGTTGATATAAAACCTCCTGTGATCTCACCAGTTCACCTGTAGACTCCAGCACCCAACTGCCTCTTTTCCCAGCCTCTCAGCCCCTTCTGGAGGGCTGGAATTCACCTTGAAACGCCATCTCCAAGTGCCTTCCAGAGAGACACAGCACTTCTAAGTGATAAATTAATTATTGGGGGAGGGCGGATGAGAGCTCACAGGCTGCTCTCCCACGAAGGCAGCCAGAAGCTTCAAATCTGTCTCTGCTACCAGGCCATTTGTTTTGTCACTTCATGGGCTTTATTTATTTATTTTTCTTGCAGCTCGCCTTGTGATTAAAACTGTTGAAACAGCTGTTAGCTGGTAGCAACTTCCCTTGTGCTATTTCCTGACGTCAATCAGGGGACTGTGGGGCTGCAGCCATGATGGGAACTGCCCCGTGATGCTCTGCTGGGGCTGGGTGAGGGGCAGCAGCATCCCCAGCCCCTCGAGGGTTGCCTGCATCAAGCACTAAGGGTTGCAGCAGCCAGACACCCCATTGTGCAAGGAGAAAATAAGGTGATACCAGACTAAACATGTGGAACTTGTTGCCGAAAGCCATACTGAAATTAAGAGATCAGAAAATTGAGTAAAATGGGGCTTACATGTTCTTTTTTCACCATGAACCAGAGAGGCTGATGACAATAACATGAACAAGGTGCTTGGTTCAAGGTGGTCAATCTAGTGTGGACAAATGAACGGGCTTTAAATGAGGCAGTCTTAGGCTTTATGGTGGCACCCTTTGCCACCAGGTTGCTAAGCAGGGGGGGATGAGGGTGATGATCAGTCAGGTCAGGGAGGGCAGATGGAGAACATGGACAGAGGGTCACTAGCATCTGGTATAGCAGAGGATGGAGAAGTCTTGAAGTCTCTGTGGTTGAGGAAATGTGCATAGAAAGCCTCTCAGGTTGCAGAAAGCTTAGGCCCAGGTTTCTTGTGCTAGGGGCACACAGTCTGACCTCGAGTGTGAAGGAGACCATGACCACAAACACTGTTATTCCTTCTGTTGCAAGAAAACAAATATTGTGCAGGTTTTCTGCAATCACATCGGGCACCTTTGGGCTGGCCGTGCTGGCTGTGACAGGCTGGCTCCTGGCTGCTAAATCCACAGTTGAGCAGCCCAATGAGCTCATCCTGAATTTAAAAAAAAAAAAAAAAAAGTAAAGATAAGAAAGAGAAACCAGGGCAGCCCAGTCCTGTGATGGAAACAGTGATTTGCCAAAACTGCCTTGCGTTAAGCAGTGCAGATAGAGTTTGGGAATCTGGCCTGGGCTGCTCAAAGTCCATAGACTGCCAGTGCTGTGGCTAAGGAGCAATGATAAAATGACCAAAGCAGGTCATTGCTGTTGGGCTGTATAATCCACAGGCATTTTCCAGCTGAATGCTTTGCCTCTTCTTCCTGGCCCACTGCTGCTATTATTTTTACATTATGACTGTTGAGGAGTGTATCATTCATAACATAACTATCACAGAGAGATTCCTTTTTAAATGCTTAGGGAGATAGAGGGCTACAAACCCTGGGAAATCAGCTATGCCTAATATATTATGTAGAAGTTCTGTAATCATTATTGAACTAAAGTGCATTGAGTAAGTGGATAAAATCAGTCCCACTGTAGTATAAGTCTCCAGAGAGCACAGATAAAAATGCCTTGCACTTAAGTAGAAAAAGGTAACAAAATATTTCCAGTCCCAGCAACTGCATTTTTCCCTCTATATAAATAGGGAACCCTCAGGAGAAGGCAATGATGCAGCAGAGGTTGAAGGCAAAGTTAATGGTGGTGAGGTGGGGGAGCGAGGCAGTGCCTAGGGCAGGCTGCTGGTGAGATGTGAGCAATGTGAGCAATGCTCCGTGGAAATGAGGCTGAAGGCAGAGCCCTTCATGCGGGGCAGTGGGCAAGGAGGCAGTGGGCAGGACCCATGCAGAACTGAGGGGGATGGTGTGGGCCGGG
>JANIJG010005872.1:0-16089 GCA_024611175.1 Megaceryle torquata
CTGCCTGTGAAAACAGGCTGCTGACTTCAGACAGTGCAGTGAGTTAGAAGAACTGAACTGAAAAGTAAAATCACTGAGCAGAATTAGTTCTGGTTTTGCTCAAACCAGGACACCAGGTAGTTACAGGTAATTAATTTAGGCTCAGATTTTTGTGTCTGGTCTCAGTAGCAGACCTTTGCCCTCATGAAAATGTGTTTCACAGAAGCAATCAGGAAGCTGAAATGAGATCCCTCATGACCAAAAAGCTGACAGAAAGCTCTCACAGTCAAGAAGCAGCAGATGAGGCACTCAAAATATTTTTATGACCACAAAAGAAGGCATTATATATACATATATATACATACATGGAGCTAAGAATTTCTTGTTAAGCCAGTGAATAGTAACAGTCTAATCAAAATATGACAAACACTTATTGTTAGTCCATTTACAGGAATACCAACACTCATTGTTATTCATAATGGGTATATATATAACCATAGAAGGTTCCACCTCAACATGAGGAGGATCTTCTTTACTGTGAGGGTGACAGAGCACTGGAACAGGCTGCCCAGAGAGGTTGTGGAGTCACCTTCTCTAAAGACTTAAAAAACCTGTCTGGATACATTCCTGTGTGACATGCCCTAGGTGATCCTGCTTTGGCAGGGGGGTTGGACTCGATGATCTCTAGAGATCCCTTCCAACCCCTGTCATTCTATGATTCTATGATCATTGATATTGTTTAAAAAAGAAATGCCTTTTTAATGCTCTTGCACAAAAAAGCCTACAAATATGGACCCATTTCTTGGGTGTGATGCTCATTTTTCCATCATAATTTGGCAAATGCAGGCTGACAGCTTCCTGCTTCCTGGAGCAGAAGGGGCAGAAGGTGTTTTAAAAAACATCCACAGCCTATGGTCCTCAGTGGGAGTGTGATGCTCATGGTGGGGCTTTCTTCTCCTCAGTGTTTTCCTTCTTCTGCACTTCTGACTGCAGCTTGGCAATGTCCACCAGCTCCACAGGGCTATGTTTTGTCAACCAGTGACTGGGGTGAGTGGGCAGTGTGTGCCACCCCTTCCCCTGTGGGCTCCTCACCAGAGATGAAGCTGGAACAGGGGTTAAACCAATGACGCACAGCTCAGGTTCTTCTTTTTCCTCTCTATTATTATGATGTTCTCTAGTTATTTTTTCAATAGTAGATATAGTCCTGAGCCATGGGTTTAATAAATTCAGGTTTTGCTGATCTAGTCTAATATTTCTGGTGAGTCTCTAGTTTGGCAGCAACAATGTTTATTTCATTGTCTGTTTTCACTTGGTGAAGAAACACAAGAGCTACTTAGGTAGTTTACAATACATGACAAGTGCTGTCCATAGCTTGAAGCCTAAAGGTCATGTTGCTGACATGATCTGTTAAGTTTCTGCCACCTCCAAACCAGTAATTGCTGGCAGGTAATGATTATGTCATCCTTTTAAGGAGAAATTCAGTGGAATCCATAATGATTCAGGAAGTTCTCTGATAGTTGGGTGCCTTATGGGGAGTCAGGCTGGATAGGAGGCCACTAAAACAGACAGTTGTAGAGCCTAAAAATCTTACCTGCTCTTGCAGCAGGTCACACATAGGGAAAGGGTATGTTTGAGCTCTACTGTCACAGTGTGGGCAGATGAGAGACTAAGAGGCTGCTAACACTGAGCTTGACAAGACCCATTGGCCAATGCTGCTCTTGAGATGGACACAAAGATCACTCCTGCCAGCAAATATTCTCACCTGAGCTCACCCTTCTACCTGGTTTCCACAATAGGGTAGACATGGCCCTTTATACCACGATAATATTCAAAATTATCTCCTTGTTTGCTCCTCCTGGACTAAGAAAAAATCCTTTTAGCTCCATATGTATGGTGTGTTCTCTTCTACTCTCAAGACGATTTGCATGTAACAATATGCATCTTGAATTACACTCTCCTGGAAACTCCACTGACTTGGAAACTGTGTCATGAAGACAGGTGCTTAATTAGTTTCTTCCAAAAAATGAAGGCAAGATAATTTTTTTTGTTTTGTTTCATGGCACAGAAGGGTACAAATGTTCTGGTGTACTCTTCAATCATAACAGTTTCACATGACCAAATGAAAAGGTATGAAGAGGAAAAGAGATTATCTTCACTGTTAATATTTCCAAAGCAGATTAATGATTTTGGTAACTGGTAGAAGGTTCAGAGCCCTGGAATTTTGTGTTTTGGGAAAAAAAATTTCAAAACCTGTACTGACAGATTACAAAAAATGAGCAAGACCTGAGCCAGCAAATAAAATTTAATAACAAAATTTGCTCATTTTCCTGTACAAATAGTTCTATTGACTTTTGCAAGATTAATGTAAGGTGAAACTAAGACATTCAATAATAATAGCTGTCAGTTTCCAAAGAATAGTCTCTTCCTGCAACAGAGAACTGTCCTATCTCCTCCTATATTACAAAGTTAATCAACATCCTTTTCTAATGGGTTGTTTTATCTGCACAGCATTATTTAAGACTTACATACCTATAAGAGTATATCTAATGATAACCACAGAATCACAGACTCACAGAATGTTAGGGGTTGGAAGGGACCTTGAAAGATCATCTGGTCCAACCCCCTTTCCAGAGCAGGATCACCTAGATTAGGTCACACAGGAACACATCCAGGTGGGTTTTGAACGTCTCCAGAGAAGGAGACTCCACAACCTCCCTGGGCAGCCTACTTCAGTGTTCTGTCACCCTCACCATGAAATTGTTTCTCCATAACCAGTACTGATCCTCTGTACTTATACACTGACAGTCTCTCCTAGCTTTTTAAGACAGTACCATGACTGGTATCCTAGCTTTGTGAGACTGTCCCCTTGTGACAGCTATTTTTGTCCCTTGTTATTTATAGCTATTCCATAACTATTTTTCTGATGCTTTTGAACATTTATCATTGAAGAAAGACTAAACAAATGAACCAGGCAACTACAAACCCTGATGCTGATTCAACAGTGTGCCTCACTTTAGGAATGAGTCATCTTTGTGACCTTTTGCTGGACTCTCTCCCCTATGTCTGTATCTCTCTTGTACTGGGCAACCCAGAACTGGACACAGTATTTCAGGGGTGGCTTCACCAGTACTGAGTTGAGGGGAAGGATCACCTCCACTGACCTGCTGGTAGCAATCTTCCTAATGCAGCTCAGAACACCATTAACCTTATTCTCAAGGGCACATAGCTGATTTCTGTTCAACATGTTCCCCATGTCTTTTTCTTCAAAGCTTCTTTCCTGATGGCGGTTCCTCAGCATACACTGGTACCTGGAGTTACTCCTCACCAGCTGCAGGACTTTGTTGATCTTCATGAGGTTCCTGTCAGCCCATTTCTGCAGCCTGTCAAGGTCCCTCTAAATGGCAGCACAAACCTTGATGGGTTTGATTTGTTTTGGTTTGGTTTGTTTGATTGGGTTTTTTGTTGTTGTTGTTTTGGTTTGGTTTATTGTTTGCTTTGTTTTGTTTGTTTGTTTGTTTGTTATTGAAAGGAAGAGGATGAAACCTGTTAAGATCTTTCAAAGTGGGCAGGTTCCACTGAAGGGAGAACCCTCCACCAGCCACAGATGGAATAGACCTCATTTGCAGTTCAGTTATATAAGGTTTGGAACGTTTTAGGTAAGAAATTGTTTTGCTTTTGGACTGAAAAAATGGTGTTTGTGCTGGCTACAAAAAGCAGCAAATGTTCACAAGGCAAAGGGTCTTTCGGATGTATATCACAAGCTGTCCAATTGAATAAAGGAGTTTAAATAAGAAACTCAACTCTTAACTTTACAGAAATGCAGCTGGGAAAAATGTAGATCTAAGAAAAACAGCTGATGTAAATGAGTTGCATACTAGGTACACTGACATGCAAGTCACCCTGTCTTCTAGAATAAAGTGGCAGCCTTAGTTGTAATCTAGGAAGCCAGTTCTAGCCTCTGAGTAGTAAATGAGCTACTTGATTCCTGCAGTGTTTGCAATAACTTTATTCTGTCTGGTCAGTGACAAATCCATCTGGTGTAACAGATGTTGTGTGAGTCCTGTCTAATCTCAAGTTGGAGGACGGTAGAGAAGGGGGCTCCTCTCTCTTGCAAGAGTCTCCTATTCTTTAGGAGTTTCCTAAGTCTTCTAAGTGAATCTGCATAGCTAAGGCAGCTACAGGGTGGTGACTGATTCTGAGGTACTGAACTGGTACACATGGCATCTGAAACCCTTGTTTAGAAAATTGAATTCTGCCTGAGGGGGTGGAATGCTTGTAGGATGGACAAATAATGTGTAATAAATAATAACACTACTTACAGAGGTAAATTAGGGTCCTAGATAGTCTCATTTTGAGATAATTTTTTTTTTAGAGGTAATCTTTAGACAGTTCAGAAGAGCCCTTTGTCGATGACCACAACATAGTTGCAAAGAATAAGTATTTAAACTTCAGTGTACATAGACTGGAGTTTCACATACTGAGTTAGATATATGGAGAATCATCATAACAAACTACAGTGGTGAAAGTAGTATAATAGATCTATACATTATGATTTTTTCTGGGCTCATAAGCCAAATTTAGAGATGATCTATTGAAGTTTGAGTAGGAGAATTTACATGTTCATAACTTTATATAATGTACATATCTTAGGCTATGAATATTTCAGCCTTGTTTTACAGTATTTTTCAAATTGTATTGCTATTCTTACACTAGCATTTTTTAATTTACTTGTTCAGAGTCTAGCAGAATGATGAAAGACACTGAAAGCAGAATGGTATTAATTTAAAAGAAACCATTCAACCTCAAGTTTCTTGTATTCTCCTTTATATTGTTAATATAAAATATATAACAGAAGAGAGAACTTTGTTCTTACATATAGTGGGCCAAATTACAAAAGTGTAATGTGTAAAGGTTGCAGTGTATATGAATCAGATGCTGACAGACAGGAAGGAAATAAAAGTAATAGCAGCTCAGTCTCCCTTGCACCCATTTGCATTCATCTCTGATATAAGACCAGTGGAGCTGGATTTTAATGAACCATGCACTCTGGTCTTAAAGCACTAATGTAAACTCTTCCAGCTTTGATTAGCGGAGGCAGCAAGGTATTAATTTTTAAATGGGACATTCTGTTCAGGGAAGCTTTTTGCCAAAGTATATCTCAAAGTCCTACTTAAGATGGAAATCTAAACAAGTTGCCAAAGGAAGAAATGAAATAGAATTGTCAGCTAAATTTTACTAGGAGAGTGTATATAATAAAGATTGTCTGTAATATTACATTACAGTAAGGTCCTACTCTAAAAATTACTAATAAAATACTAAAACATTTATTAGACTCAGTTATGCATATTTGAAACTGTTTCGTGGAGGTCTTCATTTAGTCATAGCTTTTAGATGAGTAAGAATGGATAGATGCATTAACTCCCTTGTCTGCTTCCCAAGCCTTTATTTCACCATTAGGTTTGATAAACTGAAGCATTCTGTGCTTATTCTAAAAGCCTCCTCTCAAAGCATGGATTCAGAGTTTGATGTGATCACTTCTCAGACTGCACAAGGGCTTGAGACAGCAATGGCAGTACCAATATACACACATTGGCTGTCCCTGTTTTGTCTTGTGCAATACTGGGTTGTTACTGGCTGTTTGCTTTGAGTCATTGTAGAGTTTAGAAGAAGGACGGCTGTTTAAGACTAATTTGAAACTTAATGGCTGTCACAACAGGGTTTAACCTAAAACAACTGATATGTTATTGAGGACACAGAAGTTCATATTTAGGAAGGGATTCAGTGGCTTAGGAGAAGATGAATAATACATTTTTCCCCATGACTAGACAATTACATCTTGCAGTTGGAGGCACAAGTCTGCTTTTGTTTTAATTAGGATAAATAGTTTTCTTGGTGGTTCTTTTATGAAGATTACTATGCCCAATTCCTTAATGGTTTATATTTTGTAGCCATCTGTCAGTGGCCTGGTAAGGCGTAATTAACCGTCTCCGGTTCTCAGACATTAATAGGTTGCTCTGAAGCATCTTTTTCTAAGACATAGCAGTCATTATATTTTAACCTACACTGAATTATGCTTTAATTACCTGATCATCTGTGTAGATTATGGTTCAGTATTAAAAAAAAGGGGAGATTCATAATGTTTGTTAGAAGCAAGTGCCCTTTTCTCATCTTCATCTTCTGTGTATGTTTGCTCCAAATTAAGTTGAGGTTGATAATTGGAGAAATGAAAGAGGTTGTGTGAACTGAAAATCAGTTTGGTGTACAGGAACACATGGCACAGAGAATGCTTTCTTATGAGAAATTTTTGTGGTTTGCCTTTTTAGGTACCTGTAATTATTTACACTAATTATAACTAAAGTACCTCTCCCTTACACGCACACGAGGCTGGCAATCATATGTGACCTCCAAAACCAGAAATTTGTAAGAAACAATTAGAACTGTAATGATAATAAATAAAAAAGCAAGCCCTGCTATGAGAGCTTCTGCATCCAGTCCTGTATTTCTCCTGGAACCAAAGCAGTATTCTCACTCCACTGTGCAGAAGCACAGACTGAGTTTAGAGTGAAGGACTTGTGTCTTCCAGTTATGTGCTATCCAATTATACCATCAGAGAACTTGTTTAAAATCCTCTGCTTTGATTTGGTTAAATTTAAGCCAGATCCTTAGCTGGATAAATTGCCTTGTCTCTGAATCCAGCAGAGTTATGTTCATGCACCAGCTGAAAATCTCGATTAATTATGAGCAATTAAAGCAGCTGATTGCCTAGTATGGAGTGTAACGACCCCTCTGTGGTATGGAGTGGAGAGCTCTGTTGATTGGGAGTCTTTTTCCCTCACTGATGGATTGCAGACTTCCCTGTTCCCTCATCCCACAGTTCCCATTATTTGCTCAGGAAGGCATCCCACCCTGATAATTTTGGCTGTATCACTGGCTGACGAGTCAAGACAATTGCATTTTAGTGCAAGATCCTAGCAAAATTCCTGCCATGTCATTTTGAAGTGTGCACAGAAATGTGCTCTACCTAGAAATAAAAAAAAAAAATAAATCTGCTGAAGGGTATTTGTTACTACTTTATTTATGAAACTAAGGTAATAAAAATAAATCTTTGCACAACTCTTCACAGAAGAAATCAAGTGAAATGTTATATATCTATGCATCAAGAAGTGTTAGCTTGAACTGGATCTGAAGGGGATAAATTCAATCTCTTCTGAAATGAAGAAAGATTCCTGAAAGATGCTGCTATCATATATCATATCATATCATACCCATGTAATTTTAAGTCAAACTATTTTTGAGGCATTGATAGCTGGCTATATGAGTGAATTTGAATATTAAAGACATACATTTACATGTCTCCTTGGATTATATGTCTCTGTATTTTGTAAGGATATTGAACCTTGCAGGTACACTTGTGATGGTGTACACTTTAGGTGTGTGACCTGTTACTAAGTGCCAGGTTTAAAGAAGCTAGACTTTAAGGAGACCTATAATAAATTGACCACAGAAATGCTATAGGAGATTGAGTAATGTACTGAAGAACAAACAGCAAAACAATGCTCTATTTAGTTTGTAGCCCTTTGGTGTTACATCTTCTATGTGTTTCTACAATGTCTCATACTTTGCATATGTTGGCAATATCATAAACATATAATTAGTATCAAGTAGAATTAATGATATTCAATAATGGTCCTAAAAGACTGTTTGCTTAGGATAAGTAACTGAGAGAACAAATTCGAGATGAGTTGCTTGGCAAGATAAAATAAAATCATTATAAAGGATGAAAATATAGTTTTTGTGAACCTGATTTTCAGATAGTTCTATCACCTCCTACAAAAATAAACAAACAGCAAAAAATTCCAAACTTCCCTTTTAAATTCTTCACCAAGTATTGATGATTTACTTCAGCAATAACTTTGTGAGACTGAGCTGTAAGACTGAGCTCCCTGAATGCTTCTGAAAACAGTATGCTGGAGATAATAAATGAATGACTCAATGCTTTGGCACACTCCTGAAAATGCAAACAGTTGGAACCACAGTTAACAGCAACAGATGGGGAGTTCTCCAGCTTTGAATGTTCAGTAGCAGACCACAGCAATTCTGTAAATATGCCAAAGAAAACACCAAGTTAGAAGAAATAATTATTAGGCTTGTGGTCTCCTAGACTCTTCAGTACCCATACTTTGCTGACTGATACCTTCCTTCATGTTCACCTGATTCACAGGCCTTCACAATCTGTCCCATTAAAAGCAGTGGCAAAACTCACCCCAGAACGAGTAAAACTTCTCAGTTTCCCACATCACTTTTAAAATTTCAGATTTATGTCAACTTGTTTGGAAACTGGCTGAAGGCTGGTTGACAGAGTCCCTTGGGAGGCTGTCCTAAAGGGCAAAGGAGTCCAGGAAGGATGGGCATTTTTCAGGAGGAAAACCTTTAAGGTGCAGGAGCAGGCCATCCCAGTGTGCCGTAAGATGAACTGGTGGAGAAGACTGGCCTGTCTGAACAGAGGGCTTCATCTGGAACTCAGGAAGAAAAGGAAAGTCTATGGTCTATGGAAGGAGGGGCAGACAACTCAGTAAGGCTACAAAGATTTTCTGAGGTTATGCAGGAAGATAATTAGGAAGGCCAAAGCCCAACTAGAATTTAATCTGGCTACCACCATAAAAGGCAATAAAAATGTTTCTATAGATACATTAACAGTAAAAGGAGGACTATGGAGAATCTCCATCCTCTGTTGGATGTGCGGGGAAACATAGTGACCAAGGATGAGAAAAAGGCTGAGGTACTGAATATGCCTTCTTTGTCTCAGTCTTCAATAGTAAGACCGGTTGTTCTCTGAATGCCCAGCCCTCCGAGCTGAACGGGGAGAATAATGAAGCCCCCATAATGTAAGAGGAAATGACCTACTACACCACTTAGATACACACAGGTCTGTGGAGCTGGATGGAATCCACTCAAGGGTACTGAGGGACCTGGCAGAAGTGCTCACCAAGCCACTTTCCATCATTTATCCTGGCTAACCTGGGAGGTCCCAGATGAATGGAGGTTAGCAAATGTGATGCCTATCTACAAGATTGAATGTAAAAAAGTTGCAGGGAGCTACAGGCTTGTCACTCTGACCTCAGTGTCTGGGAAGGTTATGGAGCAGATCATCTTGACTGCCATCATGGAGCACATAAAAGGACAACCAGGTGATGAGACCCAGTCATCATTGGATTATGAAAGGCAGGTTGTGCTTGTCTAACCTGATCTCTTTCTATGACAAGGTGACCCACTTAGTGGATGAGGGAAAGGCTGTGGATATTGCCTACCTGGACCCTAGTAAAGCATTTGACACCCTTTCCCACAGCATTCTCCTGGAGAAGCTGGCTGGTCATGACTTGGATGGGTGTGCACTTTGCTGGGTAAAAAGCAGAGGGATCATGAAGGTCAAGCTCTCTTACACACCAGCACACCAGTTTCACTTATGTTTTGCCCACTTCATGTCAAGCTGTGTGCTGAACAGTCTATCTCTATTGGGCCACAAGAGATGGTAACAATGTGTAAAGGATTGCAGTGATTTTACTGGTCTACTGACACTTAGCTGTTTATAACAATGTTAAACTGTTAAATATTTGGTTGAGGGGTGACCAAGACATGTTTGACAGCTAGCCAGTTAGGGGTGACACTGTGCTGATGCTAATGAGCTGGAGGAGGCATCAGTCAGGGAAGAAAGGCTGAGATGAGATTTCTGACACTTTTTGATCAAGACTTGTGACTTGATGTTGCATCTGTCAGTGACACTGAATTCTTATTTCTTCTTAGATAATAATTTTGCCTCATGCTGGAAAGGATTTATGGATAGTGTAGTAAGTGCGTTCTGTGTAAACCTTGCCCCATGACCTGTGAATCTACCATTTCAAGGCTTCATTAGCCCTGGAGGTGTAGCTACAAATACAAGTAATTCAAAACACAAGGAAAGATGACAGGTGCATCCCATACATGAAGCAGAACCTCGCAGTGCTGCTTATTACAAAGCTACACAAACTGTTTGGTTGTTTACAGGTGATTGCAAGACATCCATTTTCACTAACAGAACACCAATGCCATATGAGTAGTTAACTGGAGGTAAAGAAGACAGGTCTCAGAAATCTGTATGAATTCTGCTTTAAAATCTACAGTAACACTCTCTAGTGTGTACCCTGTGGGCATCTAATGTGCCTGGTCAAAAAGCCTGGGAAAGTGGCTAGCACTGATTGAGTTCGACTTTGCTGAGCAGTGAATTTCACATCTCACGTTCTCCTTGTCATGAACAGAGGGAGAACTATAGGCTATGTCTGCCTGCCTGCCAGCTCAGTCTCTCACTTCACAGACATGCGCAAAGAGGTAAAATATTTTTTTCCTTGAAAAGCATATGACAAATAGTCATGACAGCCATCAAAGGAAGGAAGATATTTTTATCTTTTGCTCAGGCACACAGCCTAGGCAGTCTCATACAATATAACAGAGGAAGTCTCCAGCAGAACTGGAAAAAGACTTTTGATACCCTGAGTCACAGCTCAATGCCGTGACAACAACATGCTTTTTCTTCAGGGAAAGTTTCCTCTTTTTCCATAAGATTACTTACTTGTCCTGTAAAAGTAAAGTGAAGTTATCTCCTTGCTTTTTAATATTCCTGTTATTGTGCTACTGCTGGTCAGGCAAAGAATATATAATAAACAAAACCACCTCCACATGTCAGTAATGCACTCATTTATTAATTATACTGAAGGTAATCACTTTAAATCTGAGGTGGTGCATTTTTCCTAGTTTTTAAGTGGGTAAGAAGAATTATTAATTTTAGCATGGGAAGAAAGATAAGTACAGGATAAAAATTATCTGAAATCTATATATTCCACAAGGAATGAGAAAAAAATAAGCAAGAACCTTGCCAGTCTGATAATGAGGGTGTGGGAGGTGGAAAATATCAATGTAGAGCTCAAAAAAACTGATCTAAGCAATGACCTAATGTGCTCCTATTTCATAGCATTAGTTCTTTTCTTTTTTAAAGGGACATAGTCAAATAAATATACTTAGACTCAATCTTGCTTTAAGGTGATTCTAATCTCGTGGAAATGTCTCTGGTTACGTGGCAGCTCATGGCTTAGACAGGTGTACTCTTTGCTGGGTTAAAAACTGGATGGCCTAGACCAGAGAGTTGTGAATTGAGCTAAATCCAGTTGGTAACTGCTTACTAGTGGTGTTCCCCAGGGCTCAGTTTCAGACCCAGTCTTGTTTAATATCTTTATTGATGATCTACATGAGGGGATTGAGTGCAGCCTCAGAAAGTTAACAGATAACACCAAATGCATCAGGAATGTTAATCTGCTCGAGGGTAGGAAGGGTCTGCAGAGGTTCTGAACAGGATGGATTGATGGGCCAAGGTCAATGGGATGAGGTTTAACAAGGCCAAATACCAGGTCCTGCACTTGGGTCACAACAACCCCAGGCAAAACTCCGGGCTTGGGGAGTGGCTGGAAAGCTGTCTGGTAGAATAGAACCTAGGGATGCTGGTGAACAGAGAGCTGAACAGGACCCAGCAGTGTGCCCAGGTGGCCAAGAAGGCCAACAGCATCCTGTCCTGTTTCAGAAATAGTGTGGCCAGCAGGAGTAGAGAAATGATTGTGCCCCTGTACTTGGCACTGGTGAGGATGCAGCTTGAGTACTGTGTTCAGTTCTGGGTGCCACAGTATAGGAAAGACATTGAGGTGCTGGAGTGAGTTCAGAGAAGGGTATTGAAGCTGATAAAGGCTCTGGGGAAAATGCCTTATGAGGAGCACCTGAGGGACCTGCAGTTGTTTACTCCTGAGAAGAAGAAGAGACTGAAAGGAGACCTTATTGTTCTCTACAACTACCTGAAGGGAGGTTGTAGTGGGGTGGATGTTGGTCTCTTCTCCCAGGTAACTAGTGATAACACAAGAAGAAATGTGCTTAAGTTGCGCCAGGGGAGGTTTGGGTTGGATACTATGAAAAATTTACTGAGAAAGTGGTGAGGCACTGGAACAGGCTGCCCAGGGATGTGGTGGAATCAACATCCCTAGAGGTTTTTTTAAAAAATGTCTAGATGTGGCACTTCAGGACATGGTTTAGTGGTCATGATAATGTTTAGTAGATGGTTGGACTTGATGATCTTGAAGGTAATTTTCAACCTTAATGATTCTATGATTCTATAAGTTGGTTTTGGTTTTGTTTTTTTTCTTTTCTTTTCTTTAAATATTTCATTTAAGAAGAAATTTGATAAGGTAGTAAGTTTATAGGCCATTATGTCCTTATTTTCCTCCTTATGTCTGTGCAGGAGTCAAGAAATCTTACCTTAATTTTTTATTTTTTTATTCTTGAATCTTAGAGGTTTTGTTGTGGTGAAACCAAATCAATTGCTTGTAGCCAAATGGGAATTAAATGTAATTCAGATGTTAGTAATTTAAATGGACCACAGAACTCTTTCTCAGGTTTGACTGATGAAGAGACAAATACTTCATCCAGATCCAGTTAGGTTCCCAAAATTTCTAATTTCATAAACAGCATCAAAATATTGCTGCTTATACTTTGATTTTGCCTTATTTAGGAATTGCTACTGTGACATCTACCAAATGCCTTGAGCTGAAGCTCCATTTCTTCTCCTAAATCCCCTCTCTCTTGCCCTCTCTTTTCCATGTAGCTTTACTTTTCCCTTATCTTTTGTTTAATCAGTGCTTCCAAGATTCCTATTCTCTAGAAAAGGGAGGGAAAAATAACTTGGAAAATAATTGTTTCTATTTGAGTTCTGGCCTCTACTACATAAATGGGTATGGTTATTCCTTACATAAGTTGCTAGTATTGTGCTGTGTCTGCTTCCACCACTGCCTTGCTAAAAGGTACCAAGTGCTGCTTGGACACTGCCCCGTCCACAAAGTGAGTGTAAATGAACAGCAAGATGGCTCAGCCTGTCTTGGTGAAGGTCAGCGTCTTGTTGCAAATGAAATAAACAAGACTGATCTTCTCATGCTAACAGAAGTGAGACGTTTCTGACAAGGAAGTAAACAATAGCCTAGTAGGAGCACCTACCCAACTCTGTCCTAGGTGGAATGAACAGAGCATATGAAGTTTCTAGATATGTGGCAAGGTAGAAAGGTAATGTTCCAACTCAAACCTTTCTTAGTATAGGTCTCACTTAGATATCTAACCTGCTGTCCCAAAGATAGTATCAGAGGTGCTCAGAGTCCAGAGGGATTGTTGAGACACATCATGAGTGAGAGCATGAGTTCCCTGTTTACCTCAGGGAATGTAATGAACATTCTCAGTGCCCCTTTCTTTCTTAATCTGGCAGGTTGTACTGACAGAAGTAAATAGGTGGTACAGACGGTTGCCTTGAGTTACCCTAACAGATCAGGAGAAACCTGCAGAGCTTTTCTGTCAGGAATATGTCAAATATACCAATTTGCAAGAGGTGACAAATCAGGAAGAATCTAATTGTTGCAGTTTGTGTGTGAAACCTTAGATTTCATGGTGCAAAGTCACAGTTTTGCATCATGTCAACCTACCTTCAAGAAAGCAGTATCAAAGAATAAGGGGTTTCTTTACATGGAAAAATCTATCTCGTATTTGGTCAACTATTAATCTGAACAGAGTTTCAGCCTTTCAGACTTGTTGATTCATACATCAAAAGCAGGACTGCAATTTAAAGTTTTATGACTAAAGCAAGGTAGGTTTATTACGAACAAATGCTCTGAATCCTACGTACCCTGAAATGTTATTTAAGATTTAAACAATGACAATTAATTAGTATGCAGGCTGGATTAAGACCAGGTAAAGGTGAAAAAATGCTGGTGTAACATAGAAGATGATAATTTACTGTGGTGGTATAAAAACATCTCTTCTGTTTCTCTTGATAAGTCCCTGAGAACTACTGCATTTATTGTAAGTAATCATTATTTCTGTTGCCATTTGATGTGTATGGCATATTTTCTAAGGTGTTTCAAGCTGTTTTGTGGAACTGGTTATTGAACCAATATGTGAAAATACTTAGCTTTTTAAACTCTCAGCCTGTAAATATGATCTGTCTTCCCCAACTAGGTTTAATTGTAACAGATTTCTAACTGAAGCCTATTGACTTATATATGTGCCTTTGGATTTCAAGGTCTTTCTTACAGAAATACGTTTCATTTGCCACAGATTCTGAACAGTGATCTCTTGATAAAATTGTGTTCTTATTACAAATAAATCCTCATTTTCAGACTAAGAAACCATTTTACTGCTGATCTATGACTTCTAAATAACTTTGTTCTTCACCATGAGCTTTCAACCAAAATGGGTTTCCTCTGCTCAAAGAAGGCTATGGGAAATACAAAATGTCTATAAAATCTGAAGCTCAGTATTTAATTTTACCAGACTAAATGATTCATGGTCTAGATTTTTTTTTTTTAATTCCCTCCCCCACCCTCTTTATGGTGAAATACTTGTCCCTGGAAGCTATAGGTCTGCACCGGAGCAATGGTAGGGAGCCCACTGTCAACCTGCAGAGATGGTAGACAGTGTTGTCTTCTGCTACACTCCAGCTTATTTCTGTCAGCACAGGAGGACTTGACCTTTAAAGACCATCTTTTCTATTAAAATAATTTAAAAATTACCTTCTCATCTTCAACAGCATCTATTAAGTGATAAGTTTCTTCCTATTATTTCCCTTTATAATATCCTACTTTATTTTCACCAAAAAAAAAAAAAGCTGAATATAAACTGGATTCCTTATTTTGACAGCATCTGCATCAGACCAATGCATGGTGTGAGGCCAGGCTAGTGAAACTGTAGGATCAGCACAATCAGAGGTCATTAACCCAGCAGGAAAATCACTTGCCTCATTGGCTATGGGTGAAAATAAATTGGTGAGATATTGGATACAGATTGTCCCTTGTGGGTGGCTGAAGCCACCCACTTCTAAAAAATTGCCATCAGGTTGGAGGCAGTTATTGAAGAAACTGATTGACTGACACAGCTTTAATTTATAACACCAACAAATTATTTCAGTATATGCCAAAAGGAGGGTACATTCTAGTGCCACTTTAGGTTTGGACTCATTCAATGCTTACATTGTAATTTTTTAATTCTTCTGGAGACAATATCCATAAATATTGATGGAGCATACCTGGTGATTTGAAATCCATGACTGCAACCTCAGATGGAAATTTACATCTTTTAGTGCAGATGAAATCTGAGTATCAATCAATAAATCAGTGCAAAAAGACCTTAAATTGGTGTATCAACTATTTATTTTTGACTGTAGTCTAATCTATATTGAGAATGTAAATAATAGCTTGTATGCTTTAAGTGAAAATCTCTCTTTTTTTGAATTCAAGAAATATGACATTAAAAAAAAGAAGTTAGATGAAGTAAGGCTGTAACTCACACTCTGTCAGTGCAGGACTGCTTTATATTGAACATTTATTGAAGTTCTGGGCATTTAAATTCAAACTGAACAAAAAATGGAGTGCACACCATTTTTCCTTGAGATGCCAAACCCAGCCAAATAGATGTCAGTGTCAGGCATATTTGCTGATTCCTTGTTTTTTTCCTCCTAATTGGATTCCATTACTCCTAATTATATAGACTTTTACTCTTCTGAAGGATTAATCTTCTTTTAAGGAATGTACAGGGGCATTAGTAGCAGATATATTTCTCTCAATAATAAGCTATGCTGTTGCCAGTTTCAAATGGATGTACTGCTCAGTGTATGAAGACTGAATGACTAATTAAGGATATCATGCCAAATATTTGCAATATTTGAAGCAGGAATTCACAGAGCGTTCACTGTAACAGTGGGATGTGTCCCAAAGCTTTAAAGAACAGTAAAAAATATAAATTCCAGATTGCTACAGGAACTTTGCTCTGTCACTCTTAACCAGCTTTCACCTCATTTTCAGCCCTCAGCCTTCAGAGCTGAAATCCTATGTAATTTGATTTTGGAACCATCTGATTTTGGAACCAGACAGTGGTTGTGAGTGGTGCTGCATCCAGTTAGTGTCCAGTGACCAGTGGTGACCCCAGGGATCAGTACTGGGCCCAGTTCTATTCAACATCTTTATTGATGACTTGGATGAGGGATTGAGTGTACCATTAGTAAAT
>JANIJG010005873.1:0-11518 GCA_024611175.1 Megaceryle torquata
CATTCCCTTATTGTTCTCTGCCTTTCAACCTCCTCCTTTAGCTCAGCCACCAGGCTGAGCAGATCATTCACCTGGTCCCAGCAGACACAGCTGTTATCCCCATCACTCTCCCCTAGCAGTGCCAGGCTCCAGCATTCTCTGCAGCCAGAGGCCTGGACACCTGCATGCTTCTGCAGGGCCTCTGTCTGGGTCACCACATTCATTCTGGCAGGAGCTTTTGTCTGGCTCACAACCATCGCTAGTCCCTCATGTGTTTGTTTGTTTGCGGGGGAGCGTGGGGGGGTGGTGTGTTGTTTTTTTTTCCTCTCACACGCGTCGCCAACAAGCGTGAATGCAGCTGTCTTGCTGTTTGCAGTCTGAACGCCACTTCCCGTTACACTGCATTTAAATCTCCTGTGGGTTCTCCAGGAATAATCCCAGCCATGTCACCCTCTCGGCCTCTCCCACAAGAGATGCCAAGTCCTGCTGGGTCTCTCCTTCCTTCCTTGGGCTTCCCTGGGTTAGGGAACTCCTTGTCCACCTCAAAAAAAGAAGCAAAAACCATTGTGCTTCAGCACAGCATTTACCAGTGCCAGCACTGCTGCTTGCTATTCGTGGTCTGAGCAACAGACAATTCTGCAGTTAAAAGGTTCATTTAGGAAATGAAAGACGTCAAGCGCCTCAGTTACTGTGAATTCCAGATTGCACTCAGACCTGCTCCCAGCTCCAGATTATTTCCTTTTTTTCCAGTTATACATTTAACATCTGTAAGATTAAATGCAATCTAATAATCATGAGCAATTCATTTCAATAAATACTGATTTTTTTTCCTTCTTATTTTACCTGATGCAAAATTAACCTCACATTCTAGAAATAACCTGTGTGTTTTTCTTTAAATGCCCTGTTTAAGGGCCATGTACTCAATAAATCTGAGACACCTACACTCCTGCCTGTTCACTAAATATTAGACATTTTGCTCACTTCAGCAGAAGTAACAAGTTTCTAGTGCACAAGCTTAAAAATATCAGCTTTTGCCCTTTCTTAGCATTATGCAACACCCTTGACAACTGAAACATCACTTGTCTTATAACTTACACCTTCTCTAACAGTTAGATTCCTATTCTCATGCTTCTCTGACTGATAGACCATTAATAATGGTTAACGTTCAAATGATGTGATCTGCCTGCTGCAAACAGGTAATTTTGTTTAAATAACAAACTAATTGAAGTTAATTGAACTGTAGGAGTAATAATAATATAGGTATTTGTGCAACAGTAGCTCTATATTTTATTTTTATAGTAAATTCACATCAGCTGGTTTAATTCATTTTCTCTCCAAAATAATTGCCAGTGAAGACCTTTGCTTCCAATACACCACAGGAAGACTTTGCCCATAAACTCAAAACAATTAAATATTGCTACATTTTTCGTTATGTAGCTGTTTTAAACCAAAGTAAATTTAACATCCCACCATACTAAGGTATTCTTGTTAAGTTTAGGATAACATAGCTCAAAATACTATAGCATAGCTATTAATGTTCAGTGTTGCTAGACAGCACCGCCTTTCATCAGTGCACAGGGGTGCTCTGAAGAGGAGGGCTGCCCCTTATTAGGAAGGCTTGCAGCTACTATGATTAATGCCATTTAAGATTCATGCATATGATTTTCTGTATGATCTCTGCAAACCATACAGAAGGATTATCTTGCACTACCTGTTGGAGTTACACTAATCTGTGTGGGCTGCACATTTGATTTACCTAAGCAGTGTCTACTAGTATTATTACTATATTTCTTAGCCTCACACTAAGCAATCACTTTCTAAATATCTCGTTTTGAAAATAATTTTTCAGTGAAGAAAACTCACTACTGGTTGGGAAATTCAATAGTCCTGGAGCTGAAAAGTCTTCTAAATGAGACTGATAAACCTCACCTGTAGCAGCATAAACCCACAGTAGCCATAACCTGAATTTTTCAGGATACATGTAATGTATACATTACATCAGATTTTTAGATTAGAGACAGTATGATGTAGGAAATGGTTTAAAATGCTTAATCAGATATGGCTTCACCTCTTTTTTTGCTTAACTAAAGTAAAAATTCAGACTTGTTTGGGATTACTCTGGAATAAATTGCCTTTCACTTCCTATCTCAATCAGAACAGAATTTATTTGTTTTCAAGATTTACTAGAGTATATCAACACAGCCAATTGCAACATTGCCAATACTGTCACTGAATTCAGCATATTCATGCTTGAAAACATAGTAAATAGACATATTTACTGGTTTCATGAATATTTCTTAATTCACACACTCCAGGCACAGATAACACTTACAGCAAAAAACCCTTGGTCACACTGAAAAGGGAAGGAGGCAGATGCCCTATTATTCATCCAGTAAGTGTAAATAAGTACCATTTACACTGCATAACATTCTTTTGATGGGTGTTTTTGATGCAGAAGTGCTGATGCCAAACCTGCTTTTCAACTCAAAACATGAAATAGGCTAGCTGGATACTGCACACAAGATACATTTTTGGACAGTTGAATTGCACACTGACAAAATAAGAGATAATTGCATTTTGAATGGAAAGAATGGTCACTTCTCAGCATTAACACATGTGCTCCAAATAACGATCTCTGTTTCTGTTGAGAACTCGACAGAAATTAGTGCAACTTTCTGACTCTTTCTCTTTTTAGCTCCTGAACTGAATAAGAAGTCCAATTTCTTTAGAATATAAGAATTGCAAAGTTCAGTTCTGTTAAGTGTTAAGTAATGCATATAATAGGTATGGATAGTTTAAACCCTATTTCCATACAATGCAGAGCTAAATTATAGAATTAGTTAAGAAAAAGGTCCTTGTCTCCATTGTGGTAATTCAGTTGATATCTCTTCTAGGAATGCGGCCAAACTAAACTAAACAAACACAGTGGACAAAAACGGGAAAGGCTAATAAACAAGATACCACCACACTTGTGTGTAATCCAATACTGCAGTATCAGCCAGGCTTTGCATAGTGATGGATATCTCAAAAGGATATAATAAATTTAGGGCCATTAGAGAAGGACAGCATGAAAAAACAAGAATGTGGAAAATCTTTCTTATGAGAAAGAAAACAATATAATGTTTTCTGTGTAATGGACAAACTGCAAGAAAGATCTAAACCCAGATCTGTTTACAGAGGTGGTAGCGAGGTTCTATATTTTTGCTGTGTCAGAAGATGAGAGTTACAGATTTCAAAAGAACACAAAGTAACAAGGTGAAAGTATTGCTTATAATTTATACTATATGACTGATTGCTACAGAAAATAAGCAGTCATAAACTGAATAAACTTTAAGAAGGGTTTGGCTACTCTTGTGGGGAATGAATGAGTTACTAAAGTTACAGCAGTTGCTCTTTCCTAAAGATACTAAAACTTGTGACTCTGTTTAAATTAATGAACTAACTGCAGTAGGACTGAAAAACAGTTGATCCATCTAGGACATGCCCTAACAGGTCTCACATCTTTGGTATAAAGTATCAGTGGGGTGTTGCACACCAGCAAGTTTTGGATTCTGTCATCATCCCCTAAAATATCTTGCCCTGTTCACTCTTAAAGTTTTTACTGCTCTAGAACAAAGACACCAAATTAAATGACATCAAGCCTGATGCTCTCTTGTGAATCCCTCACTCAGTGTAACTGACAAAGCCTTACTGTTTACAACTGCAGTACAAATATGGAGTATTTTATTAAACTAAATCTAGGACACCTCTAAATTTTCAAGTGAGCCATAGAATAATACTCAGAAAAGCCCAATTAGGCCAATTGTCTTCCAGAATACAATGTTAGAAGCCAAATTTCAGCCTTGACAAGAAGGGGTAGTGTTCTATCAGTTAAACAAAAAAAACCAACAAAGCTAAGCAATCCATGCATATAGATCACAAACTTTTTTTTTTTTTCCCCTCAATATGCCAATGTATTTTCACGATAAAAAAAGACAAGGTGAAATCTAGAGTAAAGTATAATTCTTACCTGTCTCATTCTCTTTGTAGCTAGTAGAAGCCACAGGGAGAGGAAGTATTTATATTTTTCTATAGTAAGTTGATGACAATACCATTGTTTTATTCCCATCATTGATTTGCCAGTTGTGTGCAGCTTCTAAACTGTTAAAGGCAAAAATATTATATTTGGTTACATTAGCAGAATATCTAGAAAAATAGTATTCACGAGGATGTATTTAGCATTTTTGAAAAATAGATCTGAAAGTGTATTGGCATGCAAGAAAAGCCTTACAAGCATGTCATACTTGGACTAATTAAGGTAAAAAAGGAGTGAAAAAATAGCAATGCTGGTTCTCCCAGATTCTCTGTCCCCCAACCAACCTGTGAATAAAAGCTCTGAAAAATGAAATCTGCTTTTCTCCATTTTTCAAAGTAATTTAGTTCACCTTCAATTAGAACATACACTGCATGCCCATGAGCAGGCCTGGATTCAACACAGGATTTATAATGAAGCATCCTTCACTGCCAGATATCCTGGAAATCTTAGACCATCTGGTTTCACAATACACTTGTAGCTGATTATCTGCTTAAGAATTAATTAGGAACACATGTTAAATGTTATGATAGCAGAATTGTTGACATTTGTCTTCTATGTCTTTTGAAAAGCAATCATTATCCAAAACAGATTCCAAAATAGGATGAAGTAATGAAATAAAAGGAAGCCTCTGCTGGGATTAAGATGCATTGCCCTTGTCCATGAATGATGATTAAAAGCACTATATTGTAGCCTTCAGGGATTGAGGCATCAGAAATATGACATTCACAAAGCTACTTCTTTTATTGGTTGTATCTCTCCCCATCATTGGGAAGATAATAATATACCTAAGTGTAACTGACACCATAGATAGGGAACAAAACCAAAATGGCACAGTGTAAAGTAAAAACCACTCAGCTGCATAAAGGTCCTTGAAATACATTTTTATGTTCTCAGCAGTTAGATGGGGTTTTTTTTCACTTTTTCACATAGAAGAAACACTTTCAGCATTTATAGTTAAATATTTTCCCTTAGAAAAACAACAAATGTGACATTTACTAAAAATGGCATCTTCACTTAAAAGTTACTTGTTCTTTTATACCATACTATGACCCTTTAAAACAATGACTGAGCATAGCTTGTATGGGTACAAAAAATAAATTATTGTGCCAAAGTTATTGGTCATCAGCTGAGCTATTGCAACAGGCCACTTGTGTGCTCTGAGTCACTGAGAATCAAAATGCCCAAGCAGCTTAGGCTATAATTAGATTGTGTTGGGTTTTGGTTTTGGTTTGTGTTTTTCTGTTAGTTTTGTTTTGGTTTAGTTTTGGGTTTGTTTGGTTTTTTTTGTGTGTGTGTGTGTGTGTGTTTTCGTTTGGTTTTTATTTGGTTTTTTTGTGGTGAAAATTTATAAAAATGTATCTCAGTTTGAATAAAGTGTCTTTGAAACTAGAAGGAAAAGGAAATATCTAAACTCTCTTTCCTCCAAATCTTGTTGTCAAACAGCAAATAGATTCAGTCATATCACAGCATATTTTAGGAATAAGGCATTAATAAAAAAAAAAAAGTATCCTTCCTATCTCTGATACTAACCTTGCCTGACCAAAAAAAAGAAAAGCAACATAAAATGCTGGAGTTTAAAAAAACCAAACTAAACCAAAAGCTTTCACTTCTATGTCTGCTGCTTTGTACTTCAGTTTCTTTAGTCTGCAATAAAATGGTTATTACAATTTCATTCAACGGGGGTTAAACACTAAATTTGTGATTATGTGGTTGACCACAGGTGAAATGAATTTATAACTTCCAAACAGCTTTAAAAGTGCAACTCCTTGCTAAGTTATTCTTTCCAAATTGTTAAGTCTCATTGTACAATATGAAGCCTGAAGGCTACATAGTAACTTATCCTTGCAAAGCTTGATAATTTCTGCAAAATGGTGTGCAGGTTTTGGTTTTGTGCACTGTGCTGAAGCACTAAAATCTTTTCCCTGACCAGCCCCTGGGATATCCAAATGGCTATTTAACTGTTTATACAATTTCTTTCCTACTCTCTTTTCACTTCCTTGGGCGCAGTGTTAGGGCTTGATACCACTTTAATATCATTTAAACGCAGCTGAAAAACATTAACTCTTGCAACTCATAAAATCTTAGGTTATTTTTGACATTAGTTAGAAAGAAGAATGCGAGCATTTTCTAGCAGCCTTATATAAAGGATAACACAAAGGACAACAGAGGATCAAGTGCTTTTTGCAGAATTTGTAATTCATCCTAAATCGTGGTCCAAATTTATGTAGCCTGATGACTAAACATAGTCTGTACAGAAATTTTCAACTGGTATAATTATTACTCAAGGGCCAGAGAAAACAGAGAAAAGATCACAATAAGATACATATATATTTACATATGCACACAAACAAAATTACATTTCCTTATGAATTCAATACAGATTTATACATTTAAACAAACTATGTTAGCTGATTAGTTATATGATTTATATCAGCCTTGGTTATATCAGTCTAAATATGATTCATTTCCCTACTCAAGAATAATTACAACATAAAACATTGTATAAAATCCTTCACAATGCCTCAACTTTGTCTAATAGTAGGAACTTATCACACTTTTCTTAACTGTGTTATTATAGACAAAGCTATAACTTTCTAAGTACTGACTTCAGTTATAATGTATAGCAAGCCTTAAAATGCCAAAATCTACATTAATTATGTTTATAAGGTAAGGAATAAAGTCTATCTGGTCAAACATAATACACATTTAGAAACATGACAAAATGATGTAGACAGATGGCAACACAATTCCATCTGCCAAGGATATACAGGAACACCTGCATTAATAGCCTTGCCATCAGAAAAAAAAAAAAAAAAAAAACCAAACCAAAAACCTCACTTAAGCAGGTCTGATGTATTATAGGCTTATACAGCAGTTGGTGTAAAAAGGATTTGCCATTTTAAATGGAGCTATGAATGACCATTAGTACTAACTGTCTTTTTTTTTTCCTGATAAATCAAACCAGTTAGCCATGTTCTCTCCAAAAAGAAAAGTAATGCTGTCATGTAGTGTATGTCAAAGATCCCATTTAAAAGAGTTCCTCCATTTGATTTGTCATAACAAAGCATTAATGTTGTCCCTGAAAAAGCCAGAGAGAGAACAAGGAAAAAAAATTGTGATCAAGTTATACTTAGGTCCCCATAAGTACCAGTCTATTATTGTAAATTGATATTTCTCTTTCACCAACTTCCATCAAGTGAAGATATTTTAATTTGTAGTGTAGATGAAGGCACTTCTTTCCTTTTTACTGCTATTACCGAGCTTATGATCATGATTATTGTTGGAAGATGCTATAATTACAAAGATTAATTAGTACTCAGAGCAGTAGAAGCCCATATCTTACATGAGCAATATGTCAGATTCCAAGATTGAAGCTTTCAAATGCAGAAATGAGATTAGAAAATCAGTGCTTGGATAGGTCAGGCAAGAATTTGAAAATGTGGTGGGTTTTTGGGGGGGCTGTACTGTGTGTGTGTGATTAGGAAGCTTTTGTGCTGATATGTAAAAATGGTAATGAGTCTTAGTCCACTTCATCAGAACATCTTTTTAAGTTTGTAAAAGCTCTTTAAGTGCTAATTAGGTAAGAACCCATCAAAAATCAAATTAGGAACAATTAACGCTTATTGTCAATGCTAAGGAAAAATAAAGGAAGGAAACATATTTGCCAGCATGAAGGCTTTCAGTGAGGTATTTTACTTGAAATAGGTGCACATCAAAGTATTTTACTGCACAAGAATTCAAAAATCCCAAATTATAACTTTTCCTTTATATAAATTAATCCTTACTCAAGCAAAAACTAGAAGTTCTTCTGAAGAATAAAGATATACTATGTTGTATGTCATTGTTATTAGAAACAAAAAAATCCCAAATAAACTAAAGCTCTTGGCAATATTGTACACAGATAGACACAATTACAAAGATAAGCTGTGTGTGCATGAAGGGCGAGTTTGAATGTGTTTTTCTTATTCTTTGTTAACATGAACACAACAGAGATCACCAGTGAAAATATATTGCATTTCTGCTGTTTTTTCTCAAAGCTCTTTGAAAACAAATGTATTACCCATCAAAATATTTGCTTTATAAACTCAACAGGCACATACAGCAACAAAATGACTTCTGTATGTCCTCTGTTGATGGTAATATGTTCTCATTTGCATATGCTTCTTAGCTACCTGAGAAGATGAGCAAATTGATTTCCAGAAGACAATGAACTGTTGTGAGGAACAAGAACAATTAATTTCTTACAAAAACTAGTTTCCAAGTCAGAAGTAAAATCGTATTTTTCATGATTTCAGATATCTTCTTGTGAGGATTTGGCAATGAGGAATGGCAAGGGAACATGGTGATAAAATGTAATGCTGATAAGAGATTTTATATCATGGAAGTTTCTGTCACAACAAAAAACACAGAAGACAACAGCAAAGAGACAGGCAGACTAAGACTGACATAAACAAATAATAATTTAATACATGGCATTGTCACAGTTCTTGTCAGTGATCTCTAGTAACATTTCTGTTTATGATTTTATTTTCTCTTCCAGTTGTCTTCCATTTTCTGTGTCTCTTACTCGGCTGATACGCACTTAAACTAAGTAGCTTTTAAAATAATTATCACTATTAAGAAACAACTCTACATTTAACTCTGAAAACTATATTATGTTAGAAGTTCTATTTTTTTTTTAAGAAATGCATTTACACCTGCATATTTTACAGAACCATATGTCCTGTAAAGCACATATTTATTGCTTGATAGTTTTCATCTGCAGGTCTCTAGTCAGCCTGAAGTTTTCAGAAGTCTTTCTTCAATTTCTTGTGTCTTCCAAAGGTAATCAGGTCATCCAAATGAATTAACATCTATATAAATGTTATTTCTTCTGCAATTTTCCTAAGGAACTAATGAAGTGTTGAAGGAGTTTTAAACCTATCTTCAGTTAAGGAGACAAATAAAGTCCAAAAGACAGATGAAAGCTGTCTGCATTTTATAATCTTTTTTCCAAGGTGCTCTAGCCCTATATGCTTCAAAGTCCCAGAACTGGAAACCATTATTTCCCTAAGCAAGATAACAAGCAGACTAAGGAATCTTCTACAAGTAGCATGGCATCCTCTACCTGTATACATTTATTTAAGGTCAGAAGCTTATCAAAATCTTAGAATTTCTGCTCCCTGAGAGGTTCAAATAAAAAAAAAAAAAGTATTTCAGTATGAAATAAAGAAATTTAAAGTAGCTTATCAAAAACAAATATAATCTTACACTCCAACTTTCATCATCACAGATTTCATATTAAATGAAGCAAAACCTGAAGCCAATTGTAGTTTTTATCTCTCCTTATAGTGTAGTTTGACAGTGACAGCTGTCATTGCATCAAAAAGCCCAGAGGTTGGAAATTAGATAAATTTCCCTGCTAAAAACACCTGTGAAGACAGCTGTAAATTTGTCATTCTTCAAGCAGGTGGAGGGAATCAGAGCAATTAAGTCTAGTGTCACTTACCCCAAACCTCCACAAGTCTTTTTAACAATGAGAAAATAAACCTGAATAATATTAGATTTAATTCTAAATACAATTAACTGTCAACTTGCTGAATTGGATAGGTTAACTGCTCAGATGCTACAGTTTTCAACTTGTGATATTTTCTGTAATGAAGACAAGAAAATTGCATTAGAAAAAGATGAGAGTAGGATCAGGAAACTGGAGAAAGCGGTCAAGAGGCTTCATTTTAGAACAGCTAACACATTCTAAAAAAAAATCTGACTTTTAATATTCTTCCTCCTTCCATATTATGTTTCAGTGCAATCCAAAATATAGACTCCAGGTTGTAGGTTAAGAGTTGATTGAATATGTTAGGTTATTTTGTTGTAGATTCCAGAAGATATTTATTCTGCTTATTCTAAGTGAATATCTACTCAGTTTAAGAATGTTCTCTGACATTATGAGTTCATATGAGAGCCTAAACAGCAGAGGACTACGCTTTTCAAGACTAGAAGAAAAAAACTTTTTTTGTGTGTGTTTGAGGCAAATTCAAACTACCATGGGAGTCTCCTGCTCTAGGTTTTCAATAATTGCTTGACACCAGCATGGGATTTCAGTAAAGCTGTACTACATATATATACAGTTTTAGCATTTATCAAGGGGATTTAATTATTAGCTTCAGTTTCTGAGTTTGCATGGAAGAAAAATGTCTGAATGGATAAAGAAAGTTGTCTCGTCAGTTAAGTTTTGACAAAGAGAAAGATTCAAATTACATTGTGTATTTGAGTGTATTATATCATCAGTATTTTAGAGCTAGAAATATTTCTGTGTCAGCTGTCAAGGGCCATTCTGAAGTTTAGACAACAGAAGAGTAGAACCACATCTCCAGCAGAACCATTTTATTTCACAACCCGAATTAAAAACAAGTTTGGTTTTGCCTGTGGGGGAAGGGACACATTCATACACACACTATAAAATATACCTATGTTTTTTCTGACCTTAGTTTACAATAAGGACTTCTCAGTACTGTAAGGATTAGGGTAGTTTCACCTTCTGCATCATCTCTGTAACTTTTCTGGTGTCAGATGCAACTCTGTCAGGATACATCTGTGTTGCATTAAATATAGTTAATTTATCTGAAACAATCTCATATTAATTAAAGAACCTTAAAGATGTCAAAAGTCCATTCAAATTTTCAAAGTTGCCTTTGGGAAAAAAGAAAGATTAGCATATTTCTGACTTGGGGAACTTAGTGAATGCTGTGAAGACCCTCAGAAGGACAACAAACACTGGAGTCATTTTTGTTAAAATGCTTTGCAAACCTCTTGGAGTATTGGATTTGCTGCTGAACCAGCCCTTACATAATTTCCCAGAAACTGTGATTTTTTGAAGAGGAATTTTTTGTTTGGTTTATTTTAGTTGTTTGGGGGTTTTTTCCTATACCTTGCTAGGTATAGGAAAAACTTTACCCTACCTGTCACATAATAGTTTGGCCTTAGATATCCATGACCTTGTCATCTAAATCCTAGATAACTTTAAAATGTTGTGTGTAGTAGCATACGAAGAAAGGAGAGGCTGTGTATTCAGAAAGCAAATCACAATGGAACCACCATGACCATATCTGTACCCTGCTCTCTTTCTTCCAACTCATCCCATTCTACTGCTAGTTTTTATCTCCAAGACAACCAGCAAAATTGGTTGGTAAAGTTATAAAATCTAAGAGGAATCGTAATGGTCTACTTTCTTTTTCAGGCAACCAGTTCATGCAAATGGATTTTAAGCATATGGAGGTATAGGAGGGAAAAAAGAAACAAACACTCCTGATTCTTAATTAGTGGATTTTTACTGTCCCAACTGCCTGGACAAAATATCTACACTAGATAACCTACAAAAAAAAAAAAAAAAGAAAAAAAAAAAAGAAAAAGATTAACTAAGAATTATAACAGTTAAAAGAAGAAAAAGTATTGTTTTTACTTGTAGTAGGTTTACCTTGGTTG
>JANIJG010005874.1:8480-36924 GCA_024611175.1 Megaceryle torquata
CATTAAAAAAAAAAAAAAAAAAAAAGGCAGGTGTGAACTTTCAAAAAGTCTTGATTTTCCTGACACAGCATTTGCAGTATATGTGATGATTGCAAAATGGATCTTTTTAGCTACCCACTTTTTTTTTTTTTTTTATCTGTATTTGCTTCTGCCCACAACTTGTCTACTCATGTTTCTTAGTCCTGCAACCATCCCTTGCAATCTGCAGCTGTGATTTCTTTTCACGTACAGACAGAGATAGTCTAAGAGGGCAAGTAAGCAGATGAATCTTACTAAAACTCATAGAAGCTTTCTCAATACCCATCAGGAAAATCTCTTAAACCTGAGGAACTGAGACTTTCCAAAAAGAAAGGTGAAAGAAACTGGAGACAATGGACTAGAAGTTAGGGTTTTTTATTCCCCAGTCTCATTATAAAGCTTAGGAAGTAACCAATTTTGGGGTTTTTATTTTCCTTTACAAGTTTCCCCTCTATTTTTTGGTACTGAAATTGAGGAGTTAGCCAAGCTGGTAGTTAATATTTTCTACATTTGTGATATACTTGTTTGTCAAAACTTAATGCTTGTCCAATAACAGTTTTTACCAACAGGTTTTGTTTGGGTTTGCTTTTTTTTAAGCAAGTTATGAAGTTAATAATAAACAAATTCTGAACTCTGTATATGGCATTTGGTTACAGACAACATTACTATAGCAGAAAAAAAGACAAAGGAAAATTAAATACTAAACTTCAAAACTGTTCTCTGCATTTAAAAGGCATTTGATATACATGATGAGATGACTGACACTTGCAATTACATGAATATCTGCTGGCTACATTTTAACAACATCACTGAAAAGAGAGAATAATCAAATTTAAAAAGATGTAGCAGTGAAACGATTAGTGAGAAGCAGTAATCAATATTTACTGAACAATGAAAAGGCTTTCAAGTGTCAAAATTAAAAACTTTTAAATTTGCTACAGGTTTGGTTTGATGTAAGCTAGCATATTAATATTGGTTATTTTACCTGTTTATACCCCCAGTAAGTGCTATTCTAATAACTCAACAGCTTAATTTCCTTGATCTTGTTGAAAAGCAATTATATTATGGGATATTTGCTGATTTGTTACTTCCAAAGGAAGTTCAAAATGTGTATATAGGACCTTCCTTCTCTTGCCAGGTTGCTTTTTAGTAACAAATGTACTTTTAAGGCTGGTTATATGCTTTTCAAACTTTCTAAAAGCCTGGAGAATTGTCAGGTTCTTCTAATATGTTCTTATTAAAAAATCTTTGGAATTGTTTTGCTGTTGAAGTATATTCTCTATTCATGCATTAATAGAGATCTGTCCACTGAAAGAAAAACTTAAAGTTTTGTTTTATTTTAATTTGAACATCACAAAACTTGGTTAGTGGCTACTACATAGCACAGATTGCACAGAACACTAACCCTACCTCTGTGTAGCTATTGGCTTTTTAGTATCCTTCTCATTACACTGCCCTCTCAAATACACTGTCAGCAAAATAAATAAGTAAAGTCAAGGTAGGGTTACCCGATGAAGGTGATTCATTCAGCAACAGTCTCAAATGCATTGAGACTTTACCAAATGTTTGTTTCCAGTTCTAGTTACCTTTTTTTTTTTTTTTTTGAAGGAGACCTATTTGATACGCTCTAAGGTCTGCACTGTTGATCTGTACATAAAAAATGTTAAATCTTGTGCTCTTTTTATGAATGCATTTCCATTACAGAACCCATTTGCAGTGTTCTCTAATATACACAATCTCTAATATAGCATTTTTGAAAGTAATGGACATATTTAAGTTTTAGATAATAAAGCTGTTATCAGATCCACCAATAAGTAACCATCTCTTCTAAAATTCAAGAACAAAGGTGGTGGCGAGCCTTATCCCCCCAAGATGTAATTTCTTTTTGTCCCTATGACTGCATGTTTCATTCTCCTTATACCTCTTTCAAGCTTCTACAAGCACAGCTTCCTGCCTTCTTATGATTTTCATGCTGAAGTTTAAGGAATAGCGATAAGAGGTATGAGGCAGAGATGAGATGAAAAAAGTGTTCCATGGGAGGAGAAAGGAAAGGGAACTCTTTGGGGTTGAAATATATTCTTGGCTGCAGTATTCAGAAAAAGTCTTTTATTATTGTAGTGATGGCTACCTACAAATCATTTTCTCTTCCTTCTGCCATTTTTCTATGAAGATCATCCATGACACTGTTGTAGTGGCATAAACATTCCAAATGTCAGAGAGCTTGAGATTTGGTCAAGACCTACCAAAGTACATTGGAAGATACAGTGAAAATTGTGCAAATATTGCCTTTTGAGATCATACCTAGTCTCCAATATACTGAGCAACTTGGATTAAAAAAAAAAAATCTGAGGTAATATTTAGATTATCTGTTTAATAATACAACATTTACAATTAGGCTTTTGCAACTCATCTGATTATATTGATACTATGCTGCTGTTCCTGAAAAAGATGACGTATACTTTTAAGCATCAGTAAAACAAATTAGCCAATCTTTTCTCATCAACAACCTGTTATCTTCAACTTTTACAGCTGCAACACATGCTTACTTCAATTAGCATAAAAACCAACTCTTTCAGTATGAGACAATATTTTTCTATATAAAACAAATTCATTTTCCAGAACACTCAAGCTTCACCTCCTCTAATTACTGAGAGCTGTTTTTATACCTCTAGAGCCTAGATATCAGCTGAAGACATTCATGTCTTACATGAAAGTGAAGGCTTTCAAATATTAGTTACACTGACACCTGAAATTAATGCTGCTTCTAACAAGACATCTCTGCACTTACATTTAATCTGTTTAAACTTTATTTCATCAGACAGGAGCTGAATGTGAGTGTACTTAGGCAATGTGAATTTATTTACTACTCAAGCTTTCTACTACTGTTTTCATCTAAAATTCAACTACCTTCAATATGGATATCAACAGGACTCATTAGTATTTTTAAAACTTCATTGTCTAGCTTTGTCATAGGAGAGTTCTCAAAAAACTCACTGTTCAGCCAATTATGAGATTAAAGAAAAGGGAAGAAACTCATTAAAGAAAACCGTATTACTAGCTTCACTGAATTTACATTAACATTGTAAACACTCCAACGCCCAACGTTGGTTTCTCCAACTCAACCACCTCTCCAACCTCTCCCTTTTCTGCCTCTGTATTCTCCTCACACATTACAAAGACATGTGAATTTTAAATTAATTTGACTCCTCAATTTCACAGTGATAACAGAACAATTGCAGCAAATAAGTCACACTACTGCTTCCTGATAGCTAATCTGAAATATTTGCAGCTCTTGGAACTTACTCCTTGTAAACAACTGCAATGGCAGCACTAGATAGCTAGCAGCCTTACCCTTGAAGGCTTAGGGACTGACTGTCATGATCTTATCTTGATCAAGATACTTCCTGATTGAGGGTGAGCCAGATCTCTGGCAGCTTCTGAACGGTACATTATCTGGACTAAAACCCTTTCCCTTGCCAGCAGGCACTGTGCTGCACTCCTTGCAGCTGTCTTATCTATTCCAGATTATAAGAAGCCTTTTCATGAGTTAGGTAGGTTAGCAATTTGGAAGCTTTCTCAAAAGCTTGAACTTATAGACCTACTAAATAAGGCTTAATGTTTATAAACGACATGTCTGAGTAACTCAAAGCCTCTGGAAGAAGCTTTCCTGTCTTTTTGTTAGAGAGACAGTGGCTTTTTAGTGCCTAGCTACACAAAAGTGATCAATTGACTCCACAATTTGGAATAGTTATGAAGGATGTGTAGTACAGGATAAAAGCCTCAAATATATGCTTTGCTTTTAAAACCAAGCCCAAAATATTTTTTGCTCCTATAGAAGAGTTATTACCTCAAAGATAGTCTCCAAAAAGTAGAACAGACCACTTCATCTTAAAACTGTCACTGAAATCAGTGGTGTACTCTGAGGACCACTGACCTTTGGCCATATACCTTTGGAAGACAGTATTTACGTGCACGTTATCGGTAAGAAAAAAAATGGTAAAGCAGAGTCAAGCCAAGCCTAGGTCTGTATTACTGTGAGCAAATTATTGCCACTGCTGCTGTATTTCCTTTGATAGAAAGCTAAACTACCCTTTTCTAAGTTCAAATCAACCTTTTAGTATACAAGCAGTTGGAACTGTAGACTCGTATGAATCAATCATCACTATAACACCCTTGAAGTGCAGTGTTGAGTTAATAAAGTCTATTTGTCTTGTGTTAAACATCACATGACTTAGGGCTTTTTGCACAGGAGATGGATAAATATCTACCTCTACAGTGCTCATATAAACTCGTGAGCCACTGCATCAAATTTAAGCAACTTGGCACACTTCCATGTAACTAACCAGTTCACTAAAATTCTAGTCCTCTGGATTTAAAATAAATACATAATAATAATAAAAAAATATAGAACTGTTCTATTTTGGTTTTTATACCACATTTTAATTAGTATTTTATAATACCTATGTTAGGAAAAATGAAATTACAAGTGATGAAAAATATTAATGAAAACTGAGCTCAGCAAGTAAAAATCATTAGTATTGCATAATACATAGTAAAGGTTTACACTTCATCGGGCACCTTACAGTTACTAGTGTGCATTAGATGGTAGTTTTGACTAGGTTTTGAGAGTATGCATTTTGAAAGAGACCCAGATAAAGTAGTTTGCTCACTTGTAAAGTTATTTGTTATTTCTGTCAGTATGAGAAAGTATTATTACCAGGTCTCCTGTGCTCCAAACCAGTACATGAAATATTGAGTATCTTGTACCTAACTGTACTATTACTAATGATATTTCATAGCTTTTATTTGTTAGTGCTAGAGCCTTACTCTATACCATATCATGTCTATTTTACTCAAATCTGTCAGTTTTTAATTCTGAATCTGCTCTTGCAAATCATCTTCCACTTTTCCCCATCTTTTTGCATACTAGGTACTAAAACATATTCTCAAAAGTAATTTAGAAAACTACTTGTCACTGTTTGGTCATTTGAGAGAGATTTCTTTCTTTAAGCAGATCTTGACAGATAGTGACTAAGCCAGTTCACTGTCTGACCAGTTACAGTCTACACAGGAATTGATTACTTACAAAATCAAACAAATGACCCTGTGGTGAACTAGTTAGAGAAATAAGACAGGCTTTAGTGGTCTACCCAGGAGCAATGGGGAAGAAATAAAGGGAAGAGCTTACTTGTGTCATGTACCCAACTCTGATCAAGGAAGCTTCCCTGTGTTGTCTGGTTTTGAGTAATTTTGCTTGAGTAATGAAACTGGTTCCAGCAAACATATAAGCAGGATTCTCTATGTGTCATCTGTCCTTTTGGGCCTGGACAGACAGGCCTGCATCTTATGGTCATCAATGGCACTGAAATTCTGTTTATGTCATCCTGGTTTTTTTGATGCTTTACCAAAGCCACTGTTGAAAAGGAGCAATATTTTATAAAACACAAGGCTGGTCCATCATATTCTCAATTCTTTTCCCTCTCTCCCTGCTTTTATAAGATGATCTAAATTGAATATGTGCATATGACATACAATCACTTTCAATTCAAAGATTAGAGAGCAATTACAAAGCACAGTTTACTGTTTTCTACAAATGAAGGACAATACTCTAAATAGGGTCCATTACACAGTGCCTAAGGTTACCTATAACAAGAGGACATGAAAGCCAGAAGGTAGATGAGATCCTAGAAAGAGTAAAGTAGCTGTGGATAGAATAAATGGCTATATCAGGGCTGCTCTTCCGAAAGACTTTCAAAAGATGTACTGATGACAACCAAAGGGTCCTATAATTCTTTGTTGCAAACATTTAGCTATTTTTACTCACAATGGGATACTGTGAAAGAAAGTGGTCACATCCAATATATCCCAAGATTTTTTTTTTAAATAAATGGTCTTGTGTGTGTGTTTGCATGCATATATGGACACTTGTTAGGTTTGGAGTGTTTTGAAAAGAGAAAGGTATATCATAAGCTTGTACCGTGCCTTCAAAATTCTAGTACTTATGAATGAACATAATCCATTTCTCTGTATCTACTTACCTGCAGTAGCCCACGTGTCATATCAATAGCTGTAGACATTCCATATCTCCCAGTATTCATGGATATCTTTTTTTTTTTAAATAAGGTTTCAATGAACTTTCTCTTCTTTTTCATGTGTCTGTAAACTAAACCCAGAACTGCTGCACTAGTCGATGAGAATCTTCATTCATAGCTAAAAATATACATGCAAGTAAATGTAGTGGCTATTTCACCAGAGTAAGAAAATTCCATTTAAATGTATTTTAAGAACTCAAAATGATCTCTAACAGATTTACTGTACCAACTATAAGAAACATGTTCTAGCTCTGCTTTCTGGTTTGAAGGAAGAACCGAAAGAAGAAAATAGAAGGGTAAGTTCATTAACACATTCACATTTTTGCTGGTGTTTCAAATTGTTTGGCTTAATTGCTTGTCTTGAACTGCTGCTAAATGTAAAGCTTGTAAGTTACTCCTGTTTCAATTTGATACTTCTTTTTACTTGTGGAACAGGCAAAATATTGCCCATAGTAGTATGATCATCTTGTTACTCATATAACTATCTCTACATAAAATTACAAAGACTATTTCTAGATACTGCATTATTCATTCTTTCTGCAAAACCAGTCTATGCCTCTCTGTAACAAACTATCCTACCTTAGATTAATTTAAGTAACTCAAGTGCCAATAGCAGTTTGCTTTAAATGGCACAGACTTCAGCACTGGATGAATTCAACCCCAGTTCTTGCCAGTGCAAGTCAGCCCAGACTGAGTATTTTCTGCTGCAGCTAGATGAATACTTGTACTCAAATAGTTCATGACTGTATGATGATGCAGCTATCATACTTTAAATATCTTAAGGGCACCCTTTCATTTGGCACCCATTCACATTTCTAAGCTTGTCTTTTAACAAAGATACTTTCCAACATTAGATGAATAACAATAGTTAGTTGAGATAAACCTCAAATCTCCAAATAGTAAAGCTATTGTTACGTGTTTCATGGCACTCACTTAACTATGTTTCAAAAGAGATTGAGACTGATGTTTGCAGACAGTAAGGCTTATACAATATTTCTATTACTTCATTTGCACAGACAAGCAATCTTCCTCTGCTGCAACAGGGGTGCTGAAACACTGAAAGTGTTTAGGAAGTATTTCTATATTTATTGGTCATATTTAAAAATAATAATCAGTACCATTTATAAACAGCCTAAGAAATAAATGCATTATAGAAATCAGTCAGTTATGTTGTACAAATCACAGGATTAACTATCAAATTTGCATTCTCTAAATATATAGTAAGGTAAATTGGGAAATTATTGCAAATACTAAGGCTATATCAGAAGGTAATTGAATTCAGATTCATGAGGTTTGAAGCTTTAATATAAAAAACCAAACAAACAAAGAAAGAAAAAAAAAGACCCCCCAAAAAACCAAACCAACCAAACAAAAACAAACAAACAAAAAACCCCAACCAAACAAACAAAAAAAAACCCCCAAAAACCAACAAAAAAATATCCCACACACAAAAAACAAAACCAACACCACAAAAATAAAACAAAACCTGTAACAATTAGAGTTTCTTAGTGCTTTGGTATGTTTCAACAGCTTTTGAAATTACTTGAATATCACAACAAAAAGCCAAAGAACAAAAATGAAGCAATAGTGCTTCCACACAAACTCAATGCAACTCAGAGAGAGAATGCATTGTTTCTAAAACATGGAATTGCTCGGTGCCAGTATGACTCAGACCTCAGATTTCTGTAGCATGCTTCACTCATCATATATGCAGAATGCACTTTAATTTCATCCTTGGGTTGTATACACATATTCCTGGTATTTTTAGTAGCACTTTAAAAGTATAAAATCTATTCCCTATGCCCTCATCAATTTGAAATTACCATTTTAAGGCTGATTAAATAAGGATTAGTGCCAATGTTCCACTTATTAGTCTGTGTCTTCGACTGGAACTGATGATGTAGTATTTGTCAATAACTAGTTCACAGCCTTAAACTTCACCAAAAAAACCCTCTGCAAGACAGTCCATCTGTCAGAGGATTTTGTAGCAGGCTCCCATGTAGAAGAAAGCCATCTATTACAGGATGATACAAGCTTAAAGTGGCATGTATCACAGCTGTTTGATTACTACCGGGAAGATGACTTGCATCCCCCTTACAGCCCTGTATCAGAATCCAACAGTGATGGATTGAATTTCCCTTGCTTTAGCATGATGATGGATTACCTCAGCAGCATGTGTAAGAAAGGTAAAGTCTGGTTGAAAATTAACATCATGACTAAAAGATGCTGGCCTAAATTGTGATTTCTGGCAGATCTGAATAACTAGAAAAACATTTTAAACACCTTTCAAAAGTCTAAATCATGTGATTACAATCTGGGAATTAGGGAAGACATGGATCTGGAATCAGGTTAGAAATGCAATGACCTTGTTCACAAAATTTGAAATCAGACATGTTCTACTGTCCAGGAACACAACATCATTTCAATCACATCATGTAAATGGTATGTTCCCACTAGACAACACCATGCTACGAACCGAGATGAAAATTATTCTGTTGGTCTACTAAGTGAAAAACAAAAATATCAAATCAAAGCTGTTAAATCAGTGTTACTTCAGACTAAAAGAAAAATGAGCAAGAAAACCCCAATGATAAAAAACTTACATGGAAATGTTCCATTTTGCCAAAAATCTTGACAAATAGTAGCATTTCACATATAAACACCACTACTTCAGTATGTTCCTTAAATACAATTTTGCCTGCAGCATAATTTGAAGCATTTTGGGTTTTCTTTACATTTTGCGGTTCTTGGTGCAATTCTTGTAGCAATACAGAAAACTTTGACTGGACTCTATTCATGTCGCACTTGAAAATCATTAAACACAACTAATTAATTAAAAACCTTCTCTAAATTGTGTTGCATCATATTTTGTGTTGTAATTTGTCATACCATTTTATAGTAGTTATCAAGATAATTACATTTTGAGGTAAAGTTCAAAGCGCAGGAATATAGCAACATACATGAAAATTGTTTTAAATAACCAGATTTTATTTAAATGCCTATCTGTACCCAGTTAAACAAATTTACCTTTCTATCTAGAACAGATGTGTGCCTATGTTTTATTAAAAGCTTAAATTCAAAACCTTTATTTGAAATTGCTTTTCATTTTTAACTTTTGAGTTTACACAAAACAGCTGAAAAGATATTCTGAAATTATGTCCTATGGACAGTCTAACTTGGTGGGGGCTGGGGTAGAAAGGATTGTTTTGTTTAGTCAAATTCCAGCTTCAGATGATGCTTTACTTGCATTAACTTCTAGTTTCTTTAACAGACCTCTATATATAGGTGTGTGAATATGGAATTAGAGGAATTTTAATAATCATTTAATGCACTGAGGAACATTTTCATATGCAAAAGGTATCTAAGCAGTTCTTAAACAGCAGACAGAGGTAAGATGCCTTTAACAGGCATTGGGTACCAAACTCCACTGAATCCTGAACAACCATACTAAGACATTGACACTGTGCTGGAAACATCTTCCTCACAGCAAGGGCAAGACAGACAGCAGCAGCCTCCTGCAGCCTAAAGACATGTCTAAAATGTAACACATTGCTGATGAGCAACAGGCCAGGTAACACTAATCTACGAAGTAGAAACACAAAAGCATTATAATCCTCCCATTATTTAATTTAATGAAGATAAACAAAAGTTGCAGAGCTGGTATAGCAAATGAAAGGAAAAAACAAAATATGGCTGAATGTGGCACATTTAGTCTAGCAAAGCTTTTCTTTCCTTTTTTTTTTTAAGCAGGACTTTCACTGGAGAACATTTATAAAAAGGCACAATAAAATAAACTTTTCCTCCTCATCATCTGCAATACCACCCAGCCTTACCACACAGGACACATAATTGTGGCATTCCTCAAATTGTTGTAAAGAAATTGTTCAGATGTTATCATTTACTGACTTAATATATTATAAATATATATTAAACCCTATTTATAGGCAATATTATAAAACCTGATCCAGATGCCTCTGTAGAAAATGGATGCTACAACCTGCCTGAGTTGGTAACTGAGTACAGATATTCAGTTCTGAAGAGGATAAATGCACTTGATAACTGGTATTTACTTTTCTGTTTCACGTCAAATTCAGAAGAGCTACCAAGTTTAAGGGGTAGTCAGCTATATCTAGTATGCTGCTAAACACATTTTTAGAACTTTCCAAAGTTTGAGTAGAAGGGTTAATACTTACAAATTATCTGCTATCTTGCATACTCCTGTGGTAGGTTATGATAGCCCTGGGCTACTGAAGTCTCATGAAATGCATCCAGGTATGGAAAACTACTCTGGAAAAGCTTTTACATAACTAAGCAACCTGTGTCCCATTAAGCAAGAGGTACAAACCAGCAAGTCAAAAACTAATGGATGTTCTGATGCATTTAACAAATCTTTCTGACAAAGGAAAAAGGGTAATGAGGAGAGTGTGCTTGAGAAACACCATAACTGAGTCCGAGAAGCTGTTTTCCCATGTATTAGGATTTTAAAATCTAACCACATCCTCATCTCGGTATTCATAACAGTTTTGTAAATAGCAAACCTAATGAAGCTTTCTCTTCTATGCATTATATTCTATAACTCTGAATTGCCAGACAGTAAATGTTTTTATTTTATCTCGGGTCAGACAATTTCTACTGCTCCATTTCATCTGTAATGCTAGATGTAACAGCTTCACAAACAATAGAAAGCAAGTTTCAACAAGTCAACTGATCTGCACTTTCACTTTTTTCCTGCCAGTTTGGGTACCAGGCCCAACCCTGGCATGCGAGTGTGCCACTGTGCACAACTTTTCAGGATTGCACTGTGGAGGCTCACTGGCTCCAGCCATTTAATACACAGAGCAAGATCAACTCATTCAGGACAGCAGCAAGGCTCAGACAAAACTGTGGGTTTAGCTTCGTCTTTCCCTCCCTGACATTTCCCTTTCTTTACTTAGTCTGCAAGCTGGGCAAGACACACTAGACCTGCTAGATGGCACAGAGCTGTTAATGGTAGAAATTCAGGTAGCCCATGCTACCTGCATACCTTTCCTCCACAGTCAGGAATCAGTTGGCTTAAGTTACAGTAAACATGAGGTGGTTAAAGAGCTTGTCCAAATACCATGAAGCTCCTAACACACCATAGCTTTTTTTTTTTTTTTTTTTAATATATGTTTCCTTAGTTACAACTCTGGTATGAGACAGGAAAGCTTCACCTGACAAGTCTGCATGCATTTCAGCAAGCATGCAACACATCACAAAATTCAGATTTTTTTTTGGTGCTAACAGCAAACATAATCAATAAAATATTTAAGATCATTTTCCAAGGGAAAATCTGAGAATTGGGAGGGCACCTCTTCCAGTGATTTTTGTCCTCTATTACATAGTAAACAGTGACTATGTTAGAATATGCTTACTGCTGAAATTAGCTGGTTCTGGACCTGTTTCATGGGGCAGCCCACAGTAACAATACACTTGATAAGCTGGCTATATTCATATCACTGGTAATTCTAATAAAGGAAAAGGTGACAAAAGCTTTCCCTGAAATTGGAAGAAACTGTAAAAGTTAAGCAGTACAACCTGATTTTTCTACAAGCAAAGCCAGCAAAAGTTACAGTCATTAAAGAAAGGTCAACATAGAATCACAGAATCCTTAAGGTTGGAAACAACCTTCAAGATCATCAAGTCCAACTGTCTACTAAATATTATCATGACCACTAAACCATGTCCTGAATTGCCACATCTAGATGGCTTTTTAACACCTCCAGGGATGGCAATTCCACCACATGTGAACTTAGAGTGCATATGACACATAAGAGGTTCAAAGCTTGCTTTCACCTCTTAAGGGTATTTTTGAAAAATAGAGTAATTTGCTTTAAAATACATTTCCCTTACACTTATTGAGTACTTAACACAAAAGAAAAAAAAAAGGCACCTTCTCTACACTTTGCTCACCTCCCTTTGACTATTTCATTTCTTTATCTTATCTTCAGAAACTAAACTAGAAGCCTCTAGAATCTATCAATGCTTCATGCTTCAATAACCTTTCCGGTATTTTTTTCCATGCATTTATTATTCTATGTAAAAATGTTTCACACAAGCTGTCTTTTTCTCAACCTTTCCTAATATGTTTTGATTTTCCCCTCTCTTTTTTTCCTACAAGAATAAAGTGTTTATTTAACATCAACCATCCTTTCCCTAAATGTATAAGTTTCACTAAAATCACCGTAAAATATATTCTTCTTTTTCTGTCAAAACAAAACTCTTAATCTTTCTTCATAAATTAAATCTTTGAAGCTTGGTATTATTTTCATTTCTTCTCTTTGGCCACTGAAGAAAAATTATCTAAGAGTCAGTACTGAAAACTTCAGCCTGGGATTTAGTCTAAACATTGCTTCAGATAAATTAAGAATTGTATGTTCTGAATGTGGATAATGCTCAAGAGTATTTTTTTTTCAGTCACAGATATTGATTTTTGACTATACCAGGTAGGCAGAGAGAAAAACTACTGCCATTTTCTTCAGAACTGCTGCAGCCCATTACCTCTCAGTTAACTATATCACAGGAAAGAAAAATTTTAAAAAGGATATTCAGCATAATTTTCCCCATACCATCCTGCCAGAAAAAAGTACTTTTGCTCTTATGGGGACCTTCACTTTCAACAAGCCTTAGAGCTTTATTTCATCTTCAAGGAAGTTTCTATATCCCAAGCCTCTTCCCAAGAAAGTAAATACTACTCTTCAAAAAGTCATAATGCAGTTTTGTTAATCTAGAAGCAGCTGTAACATGACACATTTCCCCTGCAGCCTTAATTTGATAACACTGTATTAGAAGTTCCAGTTGAGAAACAGTTAACAGCAAAGGAACTATGTTTATATGCGTGTCAGTACAACAGGTCTTTGACTGTCATCAAGCCCATGGGCACTACCATTATACAAATTTTAAACTTCACCCACAAAATCATATAAAGACACGTTGCTAAGAAAAATATACAAAAGGAGGAAATGCAGACTCTAGGCAGTTTGTAAAATCCAGTTCTTGTATCTTGTGATACAATACCTAAATAAACAGGAAAATACTGCCTTCCACCACAAAAACTCCTGCATATTGCAGTGAATCAGTTCACTGTGAACATATTTTTATCCTTTCGTTCACTGTATAGTCCTATACTTCAAAACACAAACCAGTATCTAACAAGTACTGGGTATATAAAATAATTATTTTCTTCGTCAACATTTCTACCATGTTCTACTGATGCATTTAAGGACTTCACAACAAATGTATTTTCAAACTTATTTTATGTAATTAAATATTATTCTTGGATCTGTGTTACCATTGTGTTCAAGTTCTCCAGTGTCTGGAAGCCAGGCGGAGCAGCTGCAGGGAAATTCACCCTAATCCAAGACTCTCAAGCCTCGATCTATTCAGTACAGAATGCCTCCTTCACGAGCCATGGCCATCAACACTAGAAATCTTCCATGTCGATGTGTATAAAACACCTGCATGATTAGCTGCTTGTATATGTTGATTATTTCATTTTGCCTTCATTTATTCTCTATCTCATTATTTAATTGCAATGTCACGGATGATTTGGTCTTGTTTTAAATCAAATACCAGAAAACAAAATAATTTAAAACATGGAACATTCAAGAATAAGTCTTACTGCAGAGCACTCTTCAAGTCACATTCTGGCTAGTGGAAAAGCACTGTATCAGTCACAACAGATAACGACACCCTCATATAAATTCAAAGCAATCCCTTTCCAAGTATTCTGAAATATTTTAAGGCCTTATTGGATCACTCTTCAAGACATAACTATAGAGATAGTATATCACCCTTTTAACCAAAGATGAAAAAGGCATAAACATACACCATCAGCTTCTACTACACTGTACCACTGTAATCAATGTTACTTTAACACTTGACTTTGCTTCAATCATACTTCCATTTGCAATGTAGCTGTTGCTACACTGACAATACACCAGTATCACACCTACTGCCTGTACTTCAGCTTGTTTGCTGATTTTTCTACTATTTTTTTATTCACAATTTCTAAAAAAGGGCCTAACACATGAAACTGATGTTACATTATGTTACATATAAAACTTTTATTTTCACTTTTGTTTTTTATCTCAAAAAGAACAACGCACATATATGAGTACACTGCAAAAGATCAGCTACTGTTGGAAACTAGCCAACAATTCTAAACTAAATGGAGGTAAATTCCCTAAAGTGGATTAGATAACTGTATTTCAGGCTATGACAGCACTTTAATATCCGTTAGTGTTGTGGTACTATCTAATAGTGTTATGGATTCACAGATATTTAAAACAAATGAAAATAAATAAACCAAGTAGCATTACTTTTCAATGCACAATGAACTTACTGAAAGATATTCTCACCTTCTATTACCTTACCTCTTTCCCATAATGCTCCCATTTTATATACCCATTATAAGGAATTTCACTTGTGTGACTGAAGGTGTTATTGCTCCCAGCTATCTTGCAGAAAACTTGGAGAGACATGATTGTCACAACCAAGTAAGCAGAAGTGGATGTGAATCCGCTGCACAGAGCACCATTCTTTGATATATTAAACTGTGTCAGCCAGCATGTTCCCCTGCAGCATTAACCACCAGGAAACAGGTAGCTGCTAGCGATGGATGGTGGCATTTCACATCAGCACTGCTAAAGCCATCAAAATTGATAAGTTAGGATCTTTACTCGTGGTATCAACAGCTATTCTGAGGCATGTTAACATCCTGTGATCAAAGAAGGCAGAATCAGTACCTACTAACACTATGCTAGACTTGGAGAGTCTGGGGTCTGTGCTTGGGTCAGATGGTGGTATTCCACAGGGCTCAGTACGGGGGGCCTGTTCTCTTCTTTATCAATGATTTGGATGAGGGGATCAAGGGCATCCTCAGTAAGTTTGCAGATGACACCAAATTAAGTGGGTGTGTTGGTCTGCTTGAAGGCAGGGATGCTCTACAGAGTGATCTAGACTGGCTGGATCAATGGGCCAATAGTACAGTATTCAAAAATGTGAAGTGCCAGGTCCTGCACTTAGGTCAAAACAAAAGAGACCCCTGCAAAGACCCAGGCTTGGGGAAGAGTGGCTGGAAAGCTGCCTGACAGAAAAGAACCCGGAGGTTCTGGTCGACAGCTGCCTGATTATGAGGCAACAGTGTGCCCAAGAAGGCCAAGAGCACGATGCTCAGAATTAGTGTGTTTAGCAGGACTGGGGAATTGATTGTCTCCCTGTACTCAGCCCTGGTGAGGCCACACCTCAAGTAATGGGTTCAGATTTGGGGACCTCCCTACAAGAAAGACATTGAGCTGCTGAAGCATGTCCAAAGCTTGCATGGTGGGGACTTGCAGGGTAGACACAAGAAGGAGGAGGCCAGGACTTGCTCCGTGACAGTCGTGGCCAGCTCCAACACTGGGACAAACACCCCAACATGACCAGAACTGCTTCCCATGGCACCCCAGCACTCACATACATGAGTGACAGCAGCCACCACAAAAGCAGGAGACACGTATGAAGAGGTTCTTGGGAAGAAAAACTGAGCAGAGGCTCTGAAAGATGCTCTGGGAGATACACAGGGGAAAAAAAAACTTTAGTTAAAGGAGACATCTGAATTCCCAGGGTAAAATGAGAGAGAATGAAAGACACTCCAGAAGACAGAAAGCAAAGGGAGATGCCCAGGGAAGCCTGCAGCCCCACATTCAGTCTAAGCATATTACGACAGAAATCCTTAAGCTGATACACCCAGCTTCTCTGCCAGAACACCAACTCTCCCGCAAGGTGAAGAAATCCTTTAACTTGCAGAAGTAAGCGTATGTGATTAAAGTGTTTTTGATTCGGTCTCCACTTAGTCTCCACATTACCACTGTGGTCTTAAACCACAAAAACAGAACACGTTCCAAAATAGAGGAAGTTCAGCTTTTAGTATTAGCTGGATTATTTCTAGAGGACATAGGTTTTCAGTGCCATCCTCATTATAAATGGGAAGATGTAACTTCCCCCATTTTAATCAATTTCTCTTTCTTGAAATACACCTCTACCTGCATAGTAAATGCAGCCTTTATGTACTGAAAAGGCCTTTGCTCTGATACAACCATCATTCTGATGTCTTATGAGCTTGGTGTGTATTTCCCATACGAACATCCTGCTGGCACTGTCATGAAGCTAAGATGGGTGTATTCCCTCTGGATTCCAAGTTGTCTCTGGAGATCAGTGTGCTTGTATGCTTCACTGTTTAATATTACTACTCAGTGAGACTGAATTTTTGCCTGTTCTTTCATAATGTAATGTCTACCTGAAACATGCTCAGGATGAAGAGTGCCTGCATATCATATTTATTCAGAGGTACAAGCTTCATACTTTTCTCCCAGAACATTCTTTTATTTCAAGATCTAATTGGAAGAGACCTCATTCTTCCTAAATACATATGGGTGACACACTAAAGATTGATTTTGAAATTTCCCCAGGATTAACTCCCCTCAAAAAGAAGCCTTATGTTGCTTGGAACAACCCTGTCTAAACCCAATTTCTGACACTGGGATAGGGAAATGGGGAGCAGACTGTTCGGTTATTGCACATTCTCCACTTCCCATGGCCCACAAGTATTGCTGTAGCCACAAGTGGATGCAAAATATAGGAAGTGGCAAAGTACCCAAAAGTCACATCTCCCTAGGTAGAGATGCCCCTACTTGTATAGGGAGGTTGGACCAGATGACCTCTAGAGGTCCCTTCCAGCCTAAAATATTCTATGATTCTATTGCTATGCGGACTGACAGAGTGCAGACACAGTGCTTTGACTTGATCTGGTTACCCCACCTTTGAGATTTTTTACATATTTGAGGGGGAACAAAATAAAACAACACCATGCCTCACCCCCACCCCCACCGCAAAAAACAAACAAACAACCACCACCACAAACAAACAACCAACCAAACCCATCCCAACAAGCCAAAACCCACAGAGTATTTTCCCCAGACCAAAATACTTAGATCATTTTAAATTAAGAAGGAAAGTAAAAAGGAAAAGAGAAAGCCAAGATTCAAAATGGAAAACGGTAGAAAGAATGAGAGTGTAAATTCAAATGATTAGAAGTTTAGAAATGCAAGGGGATGGATAAATCCTACATTTTATCTGACAAGTGGTTCCCTATTTTGATCAGGACTGTGAAAGTAAAGCCCCCAGAACATCTGAAACAGGTCCAACCAAGACAGTTTTCTGGCAGTTGAAACAGCAGCAGATGGGGAAAGGGCAACATCTTTCAAAACTCAGGATGAGCCTCTCGAGTCAACAAGAGTTCATAACTAACTTGGGCAGAGCCAGGCTTACATCCTTTGTTTTGAGCTTTCTCTTCTAACTGCTGACTACAGACATGAAAGAGGATAACGCAAGTCTTGTAGAAGTTGCATGTTTATCTAGATGAGCTAAGAAAATGTCCTAGCTAGAAAGTAACTTCCTTCAAACATATTTTCCCAGAATATACCTTATGCATAAAGTCATGCTCGGTTATTTACCTGTTTACAAAATGTTGCTCATTATTAGAACACACTTTTATTAGAATCTGATTTCATACACATCTGTCTCTGGTCCTATTTCTTACAACAAATCTGATCATTCCCACTTATGATGCTTTGGTTTACACCTTACAGCAGTCTTGAAAGGCACAAATCGAGTCCTTTAAGATGAAACTGAACTAGATAAACTCCAAGAACACCTCTAGTGCTCTCCAACCACTAAGAGACGCTCCAGTCCACCAGCCCAGTGCAAAACCAAGCTTTCACAAAGGCACACAGCATGTGTGCTAGCTCCTCAGCACTGGCTGTTCCATTCTACAGCTCCTTTCCTCTAATATCACACGACTTGCTAACGCAGAGATGGCCTTGGATTTCACAACAATAACGTGCATGTATTTTCAGTTTTGTCTTCCCTACGTGGTGTTAGAGAAAAGTTTTCTGATTTCCAGCTCCTCACTTAGAACACATGCCCTGTACATTAGTTACTAAATTACATAGTACTGAAAAGATAGAGGCATGGGCTTTGTGGTCACCAAAGGAAGATCAATTTCCCAAAACTAAATCAGGACATAATCCAAAAGAAACTTGTTAATAAAAGTAATTCACATTGGCTCATATTAAAAAAGGATTATGTTTTAATTTCTATTCAGGTACTTTTTTCATAATACATTCAATATGATTTAATTGCTAAATAGGATATAGAACAAGCTATGAAAAGGCTGTACCAAGTAATTGTATCCAAATATATAAAGAAAACAAATTATTTAAATTGATCTGCATGAAGGTTTAGGAAATTGTGGAATATCTTAAATTCTGACAGTCCCTCCAATTTCAGATAAGTGACTTTTATTATTTATGTTACAACCTAAGAAAAATCTCCCCTTTTCCTCCAGGAAGATCCATTACCAGCTGTTGCCCAGTGACAACCTGCCTGCTCCTGAATTAATTCATAATGAAATAAATAAATAATAATTTTTAAAAAGTTCCAACTTCTGAGGTATGGAGTCCACAACTGACATTCTGTATTTGAGATGGGAATGAATCAAATTGTGCCCATCATTACACTTAAATCATCATGCTGAAATTGGTAATTTTTTTGAACGATGTGTACTATTAACGCATTCTATTGGTCAGTTATTAAGAAAGTCAGCCTACCTGACAAGTGATCAAACAGTAACTTCTCAAGCTCACTAAGGAAAAAAGGGGAGTGAGGAATTGTCAAGAAAAAAACCAAACAACCCAAGCCTACCACCACCACAATGTAAGACTGAATGCATTGATTGTATTTAAGAGGATGAGAAAGTAAATCCAAACCTCTCTTCTTTATACTTTGCAACAAGTATTTGTTTTAATCTGTCTTTTCATTAGAAATGCTGACTGCTTTTTCACTGATGATTTGGATAGATTCATTTTTATTATTTTTATGAACTTCCTATTGATATTCTAATTTGTTTTGCATGCAGGCAAACTAGAAATGAAATAAAATCAAGTTAAAAAGTTCTCATGAGAACATTCTCCAGAGACCCACTCTTATCTTCTCACCTATATTACAACATATAAACCTCAGACCAAAGATGTGTTTTTTATAACAGTCTGATGTCAAAACAAATTTGCAATTAGATGGACAAGCACAGAAGAGATGTGGCAGAGCTGGCAATCATGCCTTCATTAAAAGCATACATTCATTTTGCTTTTTTATATCATATATGAAAAGAAGGTTACTTTCAACTCATCATCTGACCTCTGTTGCTATGGTGTCAAGCAAAGAAAGGAAGCACCTCAGCTATAAAGAAACTATTTAAAATTCCACAAGGCAACACCTTGAAAATGCAGCCAGAAATTACAAGCACTGGCTTCCAGTCATGAAGCTCATCTGATCTCTTTGGAAAGGAGAGCTAAGAAAAGCAGCATTCATTATCTGCATTTTCATACTAGATGCAGAAAAAGAAAATCTAGAAGTTGAGCTGGTTTAGATGTTTCTTGCAGACAGTCTATGAGTTTTCCATATATAAAAAACTAATTATTCCGTGGTTTACTTTTCTTAGAATTGCCTTTCTGATACCAACATTTAATCCTTCATCTCTAGGGATATCATCCATTAACTGCTTCAGTTTACAAACCACTTAAATACTAATTTTTAAGAACGACTGTAACAACCAGCCAGAAGGATGCAGCAAGATAACACCCGTACAGCGCATACATCATTTGGCCATTGGTGAAAAAAATTTGAAGAACTTCCCAGGAGTTTCTAGTAGCAACAGTATTTCTTCCTCCTGTAAGGTCACATTATACATTCGTTAATTGACAATTGTGCGGGGGGGTGGGGGGGGACTGGAATCCATATTGCCTGGTAAAGCATGACAGTAACAAAATGAAAAAAAATCTGTATACCAACTCTAGAACCTTCTGAACAATTAAAACACAGACTACTCAAAATAGAAACAACTCCACAAGATGTCAAAAAATAGTTTATACAGCGTCTGCAGTAAACACCATCTTGCTAAGCAAATTTTTAATTTCTTTGTACTTCATATTCACATTAGACTATTAGACACCCTGGTAGATGAACAGTTATGGGTGTATGCAAAATTGTGTTATTTGCCACAGACTCGCCCCAGTTGTTTCTGTTCCTTTAATAAAATGCATTCACATTTCCTAGTATGCAGTGATACAACTGACAATCAACCAGTGTCCCTCTGGACAGGAAAGCAGCTTGGGAACACAAAGACACTTCAGCGAGCTGTGTTTCAGGATTATTTTGTGTCCATCTAACTAAGGTTTCAGAGTCAGAAGAAGGTAAATATGCTGTTGTTTGTTCTTTTTCCAGTAATGCCTGTCCACTCAAAATCCAGCAGTATTTGAGTATGTCTGCATTTCAGAATTAAGAGTTAATACCTGTTTTCAGCAGACTATTGCAGCATTTTTTTTAATTTATTAATTTGAAGAGCTGTATGATTGTTAAAAGAAGCATCTTTACTAAACTCCTTTAAATCCATGTATTCATTCTTACAGGAAGATGTTGTGAGAATTACTGGATTTTAACAGGTCACCCAGAAGTTACTATGTGCTTCTGAAGGACGTGTTTACAGGCTCTCAAAGGATACTTTTTCAAAGCTCCTGAAACCTATCTGGTACTACACAAATAGAAAAAAAAACCCACCTCTTCTATATATAAAGCATTATTCTTCGTATTTTTGGTATCTTAAAATCCAGCTATTATGGCCCTGTTATTTCAATTTCTGAAATGCAGATAAAGTGTGTAAGACACAAGGTGAAAAGAAGTGGCCCTTCTTGTTTTATAGTTGACATTCTGCTGCCAAGGACAGAAATAACCATTTGTGTTTAGCAACAATGACAACCACATTAAGTGTCACAGATTAAAACACACCCAGAACACCACAGCATACTCTCAGATTGTCACTACAGAACTAATTCCCTGAGATCTTAAATTGTAATCACCAGTGTCATTTTCAGAAACCCTAGGAAATATAAGAAAAATTAGACTTTTCTATCTGCTATACCCACATTTTATAAGTGATTCCAAACTGATGAGTGCCCTCAGTGTCCCTCTGTCTACAGAGAGCACCATAACGGTAAATTAACTGAGGATGGAAAAAAGCAGAAGTGGAACAGGAATGATGAAAAGGGATTCAACTTGGAAAATCTTGTGGACCGGTAATGAAGACAGATACTTGAAGGGTAACATGGGGAAACTAAATCTTCTCTCCCAGACTTAGGGTCTAACTAAGTTTGGCAGAAAAAAAACAAACCAAACCAAAACAAAAAAAAAACTAAACCCCACATTTCAAGGAACTAGGACGAGCATCAGTACTCTAATGTGAGTCTTTGCATTTTGCCACAGAAGACTAATAATTCTTTAGACCAGTGAGAAGGACCAGGGAATGGGCACTCAATCTCTAGCTGTATCTACATCGCCTCTCCATTTTGTCAGACGAAACAAGAAAGCTGGAGTTGAACTACGTTTCATCTTTCCCTCCAGCCTCCCTCCCAGGATTGTTGTTCTTTCCTCTCCTAAACAAAACAGTTAGCTTGAGTGTAAGATCAGTGCTGGTTTATGGTTCACAGGAGGCAATTTTGTTGGGATAAATTAATTGTTATTGCAAGGACATCAAGAAAGGGAAGCAGCAGCAGGTCCTAACCCTTCTTTGTACTAGGGTGTGTCAGTTACTGATCCCAGAACTGCTACGCACTAAGACCGCCTGAGGAAAGCAAGAGAAGAGAGACAACATTAGCCTTTCCTGCAAGGCACAGAAAACTCACTTCTGCTGCCTCACATCACTAGTGTCTCAATAACACTTTGGCATCAATGTGTAAAAAAATCAACTCAAATAACCCACCTTGAAAACAGATACATATTAAAAATTACAAATGCATATTGTACTGACATGTTCTCCTATCTCAGTGCCTGAAAACCCAACCCTTCTTTGAAATGTCTATCTATGTAGTGTTAATTCCATGACATCTGTGGATTTTTTCTCCAAAACAAATTTTCAACAAAATTATCTGTTTAATGTAAAACCACCCCCATGATACATGTATGGTACAAACACTAAATATGTATGTTACAGTATGTTACAGGGAGCTTTCTGGTGCAAATTATGACTATGGAAGAAAACACTAAGCCATATCCTACAATCTGATATTGCAGTTGAAATAATAAATAAAATAAAAATTACACAACCCAGCAATACAATCTTAATGTGTGAAACATAGAACGGTAACAAAGGCTAATATCTGTGCCAAGGTTGAGGGTCTGTTCTGAGCAGCACTAAGCAAAGAAATACAGGCAGGCATGAGAGTTTAACTAAAGCTCATCCCCAGGTTTTCTGTATTTCATGGCATGGGCAATTTATTTTTAGAGTCTTAATTCTCTAGAGAGAGAAAAAGACCAAGCCAACAGTAAGTCTTCCACTTACTCCAGCCATGAAGGACATTAACCTTAAGAGTTCCTGACCAGACCACAGCTTGTGGTGCTGTTTCCTTTAAATGTGAAGCTTGCTGTCTTTAAAAACTGATAGCAGACCAGTTCCATAAGAAGGGAAGCTGAATAGATTTGTTAGTGATGCTTGGCTGGCTTGGGTGGGGCTTTTTGTGCTTTTCTCTCTTACTAATTTTATTCCCATAGCACACATAAAATCATAGCGGGGGAAACCTGTTCTCAAGCAAAGCAATTTTTCAGTAGTTTTGCAGTGCTATGGTTATGCACAAACATAAGCACGCAGGTGGAGTTGGTGGATTTATTATTTCTTCTCCTGGTATCGTAATTTCTTTCAGCATAAAGAGGCTAATTTTCTTCAAATAGGACTTCATTGTCATTCACATAACAAGCTAAGTTGATTTAACAAACTCTGCTTAATCAAAAATTAAATTATTCAAAAGGGCAAAAGAATATGTAGTGTACTGAGTCTATTCCTACATTAGCAGCAACTGTACCTCCAACAAGGTCAGAGAACACTATTCCAGAAAACAGAAACTACGTGCTAAACCATTTACTGAAAGTACACTGATTATTACAAATGCATTCAGTATTAATAAAGTGTCTGACAGCACTTTGTTTTCTTCATGAACGTGACATCGTTAAAAATGGAAAGACAGTTTAATAAAGCAAGCAGAATTATTGGGGAAAGTTTGCAACACAAATTAAAAAGATACTTTAAAAAAAAAAAAATTCAGCACTTACTTGGCCCTACTTCCTCATTTTGCTGGCTTGAATAATTCTGCCCCTAGACTTTTCTTCCATGCATTCTGTTTGCTCTTTTACTGCAGGCAGCAGGCATGTGATGCATTTAGCAGGTACAAGATTCAGAGGATGTAAAATTTTGAATTCTTCTTCCCTGCCTCCCAGTACTATAGGTCTGGCTGATCCCTCCTTGGCAAATATTTGTTTGGCAATTTATCACTGGTCAAAATAATAAAAACTTCTCACACGCCCAGCAAGTCTTCCATGATACTTGTGGACTTTTAGCCACAGTGTCTTTGCACCTTGTGCAGAGGTGAACTCAAAATATTATAGATGAGATTTAATCCCTTTTAGAAAGTAATGAATTTTTGGGTTTTGTCACTTTGAATGGTGACAGACCAGACTATAGCTCAAAACTTTTGTCTTCTATGGTTTACAGAGCTTTAGCTACTAAATATTTGTCTATTAAACAGACAAGTTTCCTGCTCCTCCTGCTGCATCTTATGTTTCCTAACTTAACTGAAGTCAAATTTACAGATCTGTTTTCTCTTAAAAATAGTTGAGAGTAGCCTTAGGATATTGGAGGCTCAAGCCATTAGAACTTACCACATCATCACAGAATAATAAAAGAGAATAAAAAGCAAAAATTTGTCAAGCCACACATGTACAAAAACCATGACACAGTAATGAGCTGTAAGTAACTTGACCTCACTTTACCTGAGGCTAATTTTCTACTGTGGGGAAATAGCTGTCCATCTATTTGGAATTCATTGAAAGATTAGGGCCAAAACACTCCACAGCCAAGACAGGGATGTTAATTCTATCCAACTCTTCTATATCACACACAGTTAGCAATCATTTCTTTGGCCTTTACAAACAGGTCTGGCTAGAAAATGAAGAAAAAATATTTGAATGAAAAATGAAGAAAATTACTTTCTGGCAAACATTTTATACTCATGAGGTCTAGTTTATTTTGATACAATTAAATTTTAAAGACCACCTCTTTCCAAAAATGAATTGGTTCCTATGGAGGCAACAGACCTAGAGGGATGTCCTTGAAAGGACAAGACATACGGCTAGAGGTAAAAATACCATCTGTACACTACGCGAGACATTGTAAACATCTTTCATTTCCATTATATATTTTACTGCAGATAGTAAAAATAGAGATACAATGCAGAATATTAAGTCTATTGAAACAGACAGTACAATTTTTTTTATCTACTCATATCTTTTAAGTTTTGGTTTGCTTTAGCCAGGAATGCTCATATCAAACATACTACACAAAAAGCTAACAAAAGAAAATAAAGTTTTGCTTTTTAAACAACAATAAAGTTGTTGGGTTTTGTTTGTTTTATCAGAAACTATATATTCTACCTGACTAAATTAATTTGATTGATGTTGTATAACAATATCTGGTGGAGTGAAACTTCCACTTTTGCCTTTCCACGGTGTTTGAACAGCACACTTACAGAAGTAAGGGACAGCATGCAGTGAATTAAAAGACACTATGTGGCTGGCAAGAAAGCTAGTTAGAAGTGATTCATCTTACTCCCTTCCACATACTTCACAGAAGTTTGGTGACTTGAAGCCCAGTAGCACTTCACACACCCTAAGGTTTTCAATAATTCAGTATCTATCTCATAGGAAGACCTTGCTGAGATTTATAAACTTGTTGTGTTCTACTGGATAGTTCCGTTTGCAATGTAGGCGCTGCTCTACAAGCTGTGATAACTGCTTATTTCTGTTCAAACAGTGCCATAGTCTGTTCATCCAGCTGACTGTTAGAATATTCAATGGAGTCAGATACCTAGACCCTGGAGCACCAATAGAAATCCAAGTTCTCACCACTCTGGTTTCATAGTTGAAGGGGTAACCATTACAATATTTCTTTCCTCCCCTCTAAACCAGTGACACCTGAATTTAGAGAAGCCATTTAAGTGTCCCTAGTCCAGTACTAACTGTAGCATCTCTTAAGGCTTGAATCCTGGATGTTTCACCTCATCAACTCTTAGAGTGCTGTAACAAAAGAAAGTGAAAAGATCTCTTTTGTGTTAAAAAAAAAAAAAAGAAAGTAACCAATTAACCAAACCCTCAAATTATTGGCAGCAATAACAAAGAGTTCATTGTTACGGGAACATTCCACACTGAGAATCCTGAGTTGAGAAAGGTATATCCAATAATGCAAAACTACATCCCTAGAGAAGCTAAGAACAGAAGTTTCCTGTTGATTTTACTGAAGGAGGGAAGAGATGAAGCCACTGGGACTTGGCAGTCCTGGTTTTCCCTTACCTGACCCAGACTACTTTTTTTTTTAATTACCATTATTTTTAATGTTAGGCCAGAGTGTTAGTATTACTGTACTGTTACGGGAAAGGAAAAATTGTGGAACAGATTACAGACTTCTCTCCAATAACTTGTTGCATTACACTCTTGTTGCTTTACAGTCTGAAAGATATTATAAATCACCATAAGTAATCTGTGTTTCAGAACATGGATAAAGGAAAAAAAAAAAACAACTTTGAACTAAGTAAAAAAATAAACCCCAAACATCTCTCTACTGCCATTTTTCCTCCTTGCCCCCTGAGATTCACATGATTCATGCAGTCAGCAGCATATTATAAAACTACATGAAGATAAGAAAGCTAGTAGTATCAACCAAATAGCCTGCGTGCATTTCTTGAACAGTGAAGTGTATTCATGAATAAAAACCATGCTTCATTGGGCTAAGCATGTTCTTAGAAACTAGGTCAAAATCTATTCACATTGACACACAGCAGCAATTTTCTAAGGCTGGAAATGTCAATGCCTATCTTGATTTGTAAATCTCCAGGCAAACTTCTATGCATAAGCAGGTATCAGGGCCACTGTTTGAACTGCAGAGCTCTCAGGAATCAAGTAGCAGCAGCAGCAATATATACCAGCAGAAGAATAAAAAAGTTAAGCTAATGCATTTCAGCTATGTGTATTTGCCATTTTGACTTAAACATATGTTACAACATGATATGTATATTGATCAGAATATAAAATAATTAAAATATTAGGGCTTTTTTTGAACTTCACTACTTGAGGGGAAGAATCTCTATTATAATCTGTTTATCCATATAAACATATAGGTTTGTAAGTATAAACATATAAACAGGAAGTGAAAAGGGAAATTGTATCACTGTACTCTTCCTTACCGCCTAATGAGCTGGTCTCATCTCCCAGATTCTTCCCTATTATTTTTCAGTATCCTCCATCCTGAAAATTACTTTCAACATTTTTTCCCTCTGGCATTGCTTCACCTTTCTGCTACAAGCCCTTCCTGCTCATACAATAGAATGTCACATTCCAAGACTGTTTGGGTAGCAGTCACTTCATATTATGTCTTAATTTTGAGTGCTTCCTAGTACAACTCTTTTTGTTTCAAACAAGGGTAAGCAAAGAATCAGTTTGGACGCTCTTCTAAACAACAGAGAAGTAGGTAGAACTCATCATACAAGTTTTCAGTACAAACAGAATAGATGTGAGCAGAGGGTGCCTAATTTCACCTTACTCACTTATTCACCTGGAAAAAAGGACATATAGGGCAAGGAAGAACAACTACAAAATGTTGAAGTCATTAACTGGCTGACATACTTTGATAAGTACACGTCCATTGCATTATTTCAGGGAGAGGTTAGGAAGACTGAGAAGTGTGCAAGCTGGAAAATTGTTCAAAATTTATTACCTCAGACAGTTCATAATAATTAAGGACATTTCAATCAAGCAAAAAAGTGGAAACTACATTTTTATCTTTTTTCAGGAGAAAGATTTGGAAATCTTGACCATTCTTCTGTGTAACTCTAATTCCAGTTTAGGCTGCTTAGGCACTCATAAACTGAGAATTTTCATACAAAGGGAAATTTTGATTGCTTCAGTATTTCCTGTGCTTAAGTGTATTCCAGTACATTTAAACAGTAATTCTATCAAAAATATATTATATCCATTAGCTGACTTTATTAGATATACTTGAAAGATAATATGATTGCTATAATTGATTTTATTATTTTTGCACCATTTCAGTGAAAGTTGATTTAATATTGAATTCTCTCTAAAAGAACTTCCTGGGTTTAATAGTGCACACTTTGATAATTTTAAAACAAGTACTCATTAAATACATTTATCTAAGATTTTAATAAAATATGAGGGACTAGATCAGCACGATTTATGTTCACTGCATTGCCAATTGCATTCTGGCCATATTTAGAATGCAAGATTTGTTTTTATATTCAATAGCAAGCATATTCTGTAAAGCTGCATAGATCTACCCACTGTCATTACAGACATAGCCTTAACATAGACCAAATCATTAAAAAAAAAAAAAAAGTCAGTCTGCTTCTGGCCCTGAATTTCCATGTGGAAAAGTAATTAGAAAAACAAAAACAAACAACACCCCCCCAAAAAAACCAAAGCAAAGCAAAAAAACACCCAGAGGGGAAAAAACCAAACCAAACCAAACCAAAACCAAAAAACAAACAAACAAAAATAACAAAAAAACCCCACCACACAAACACCAAATCAACACAAAACCATAAGACAAAAAAACCAAAAAAACCTAACACAAAACCATAGGCAAAGATATTATATGTTGCATTTGTAAATATAAAATATACAAGAGTATTTGTATTTTATTTACAAAGTTCTTTCAGCAGAACATGCCATATCTCCTTCAAAGTCTTTCAAGAAATAAGCAAAACATTAGTAGAAATACCACATGTACAGTATCATGGTGATCCTAAACTCTCATATAGGATAAGATTGGACAAGTAAGACATGATACATAATGTCACAGCTTGATTCTTCCTCCTGATCTAGCCACCACCACTTTGAAGACCTAAAAGTTCCCTTTTATAACAAGCAACACTGGACAGTTTCACAGACAACAAATTACCCTTCATTTACAGGCTCAGATGGGAACCTAGTAAAGGACACAATGAGCAAGGTAACCCTAAATTCATTTCAGTGCCAGTACTAATAGTCTCAGTTTAAAAAAAAAAAAAAAAAAAAAAAAAAAAAAAAAAAAAAAAAAAAAAAACAAAAAACCCACAACACAAGAAAATAAAAAAAAAAAAAAGATACACCCAAAACAAACATAT
>JANIJG010005875.1:0-13366 GCA_024611175.1 Megaceryle torquata
AGAAATCTCCAGTTAAAATGAAAGCTGCTCTCAGAAAGTACCTGCTGTGCAAATAATGTTTAATGAGTTTAAGGAATTGAATCTTAAAAGTCTGTAGAAAGTGCCTAATCACAGAAATGTGTGTCCAGATTGTTCTTTCTCATATTTTCAAAGCTTTTCAGAACAGAAATGAGAACAAAACATAAAAATGTCAGACCTTTTCCTCTTAAATTCCTTACTTGAATGAGGCTTCTTTATACACTGTGTATAAAGAAATATTTCCCAGGTGTCCAGGATTATTTGTATAAACCAAAACCATTTTGCAATATTGACACATTTTTGATGATTATGAAAATTAAATGAGTCCATAAAAACATGCATACTGTACAAAGTGCTTAAGACCCACAGAAAAAATATTATTCTGTTTTGGTGAAGATGTTTCCCACAAAGACACTCTTACAGCAGGCAGTCCCTTCTGGCAGTTTGAAATCATTGTGAATAAGAAATCAATCTTGCCTTCACAGATCGTGCTATTATGCTATTACTGCTCTATCCCTTATCACAGAAAGCTGTTTATCATCACCTATGAGAATTTTCATATGATAGATACAGCAATGCAGACAAAAATCTTTTCCATGGAAATAGGAGTAGCTAGATTTAATAATGAGACAAACTAAACTTTGGAATTTCTGCTTGGTATTATGAAACCTATATTTAGTCATCTATATTCTTTTGTGATAACCTCAACCTCAGTGTTATAACAACGTTGTAAATTAACTCCAAGTGATATTGCTTGGGGAAAAAAAAAAGAAAAAAAAAAAAAAAAAAAGGTTGTTTTTAAAATATAGATCAAAGGTGGGAGAGTTTTCTTATATGAACCATAGCTACACTTGATAATTGATTCCTGAATCTGCTTAGGGTTAATCTAAACACTATAAGCTTAATCTAAAGCCATTATTCTTAGCAATAAGTCAACTCCTGTTAACTAACAGTGGCTTTGATTTGGGCCTTATCTAACTAAAATACAACTTATTGGAGACCTGATCAGAAAATAAAGCCATACAAAGGACAATTCTTAGTTTTTTTAATTTGATGGGACATAAGTCCATGTCAAGCATAACAGCAGGGATTTGCAAACAAATGCACAATAGAACTTCAGTGAAAGAAATTCAAACATTTGAGACAATTAATGATGGGTAACTTTGCAGTGAAAATACTAACAGAAATTTCCTTTTTTTTTTTTATTATTATTTTATTGTTTTACTGTATTTCCATAATGGGATAATATATTATAAAATTATTTTCACAGTCTTGGCCAGGGTTGTTGAATAATTATTTTCTTTAGCACATATATATATTTAAACTTGCAACAGATTCCTCCTGTGCATCCATGCACCTTGAGGATTCTTACTTTTTACAATCAAATATTCTATCTTTAGTAAGTTAATAAAGAACAGACAAATTTTCATATCATTACATGCAATCATTAATGAGATCACTTCAGGGTGGTCAGGAGTTGTAAAAAGAGGTTGGAAATAGATGAATGAAATGTAAGTTGAACTGCCTTAGGTATGCACCTAAGAAAGACACTTTCACTGCACCTTTTTCTTGAAAGTGTGAAATAGCTTTGTAAGAACCCTTGCCATTTCAGCCTAAGAGGAAAACTAGTCTTGAAAAGATTAATCCTGGCCAAAATCTGCAGCTTTCAGAGCAGTAGACATTTAGAGTTACAATTTGGGTCATAAATCATACTGTTTAAATTTAAAAAAAGTTAGCATTTTAATCTGTTCATTGTCAAATTCTGCCCATACAGGTCAAACACAGCTATTTAATAGAAGTGGAAATCTTAAAAACAAAAAGAAAAGAAGATTTAAATCTTCAACAGGGAGTAAATGTGTAAGAATACTTCAAAACAGTAATTGAAAAGTGAGGTGATGTTTCTATGAAAATGATAATTGATGACCTCTTTGCTACACAACTTTTTCTTTATTTTTGTTGAGCCACTGGCTTTCTATAATGCATTTACCTAAAAAACAGAGTAGAATTTTTGCTGATAAGTTCCTGAGCATTTTTAATTTCTGTAGACAGATGGAAATTTCAGTGTATGCTCAGCTCCTGACATAATCAAAAATGATAGACTATAGAATCTAGTAGAAAACATCTAATTCTGAACTCTGACTAATAACTTATAAATAAGTCTACTAAATCATTTACAGTACCTGAAATTTATAGTGTGTCTCCAGTATGGGGAATATGTCTTAAAAATTCCACTTATTGAACATAATACCCTAGAGGTTTTAAAAGATGTATACTTTTGTCACTTAGGGACATTGTTTAATGAGGACTTGGAAGCATTATGTTTATGGTTAGACTTGATGATCTTCTTTTCCAACCTAAATGATGCTATGACTCTGTAATACAGTTCTGTGCACAATACTTTTATACTTGAAACACCTCAGCTCACATCAAAGACTTTGTGAATTATATAGACCTCTCCTTTGGGCAGTTACAAGTGGTAGTTACATGGAAATTAGACTTAATATGAATTCTTAAATTTGTTTAGATCTTGTTGCGAATCAGAATGTGGTTTATATTTCTCTGTAAGAAGTCAATGGAAAGAGATCCCAGTCTAATTTTCAAAATGTTCATATAAATGTTATAACAACTTAATCACAAGTAGCTGAGTGTTATACCAAAGCAGTAAGTGCATTGAGTGTCAAGGTGCTGGCTGTTGGGGAAATGTGGGGGTTGCCTCTGCAGAGAAAGACCAAGGGCTGCCCTATGCTGGACACAACCTGGTCCAGATGACTTCAAAAGACCCATCACAGGACATGGCTGAACCCACAAGGCAAGCTAGGGGTGCCTATGGGAAAGTGTATTTAAGTAAGAGCAATAACACCAGAAAAAAAGAGAGGAGGAGGGAATATAAAGATTGACAAACAGCAAAGGAAACAGAGGACAAGGAGGAGGAGGAAGAGAGAAGAAGGAAGAGGAGAAGAAGTAGGCAGCAGTGGCGGTGGAGGAGGAGAAGGAGAAGGGATAGGATGATGATTACTACAATGACAACAGCAAAGATAAGGACAAGGAGGAGGTGATCCAGATGCTGGAGCAGAGACTGACATTAAAGTCAGTGGAGGACCCATGATGGAGCAGAAGGATATTCCTGAAGGAACCACATCTGTGGAGAGTCTACAATGGAGCAAAGGAAAAGTGTGAAAGGCAAGTAGTGGCAGAAAGAAACCATTATTTATTGACCATAACTTCCTCTCACCAACTCCCCACAGGTCACAGAGGAACAAGGAGCCTGGAGTGAAGAAAGTGAATTTGAATCTAGAAAAGAGGGGACAAAAGGTGCTCTAATGTTTGGCTTTTTGTTTTCTCACTACCCAAACCTATTTAATTTGCAATAAATTAAATTTTCCCCAGTTTGAGTCTGTTTTGCCAGTGATAGCAATTAGTAACTGTTATTATTATCCTCACCTCAACTTGTGAGTTTTTCATCCCCTTGTCTTCCCCTGTCACACTGCAGACTGGGAGTGAGCATCTGGCTCAGCATTTGGCCGTTTGCCAAGGCTAGTTCACTGCAGTAAGCAAAATTTGTATATGCTTTGACCATACTGAAATCACTATAGGTCACTCAGAACTTGTAGAGACATGTTTATTTATCTATCAGGTCCATATTTGATGCCTTTTTTGTTGTGAAAATACAAATATCGACAAAAAGAAAACAGCCCTCATTCCTCTTCAGACATCAGGGATAACACACAGAATCATAGAATCATAGAATCATTAATATTCAAAATGATCTTCAAGTCCAACTAATATTATCAGGAACACTAAACCACGTCCTGAAGTGTCACATCTAGACATTTCTTAAACACCTCCAGGGATGGTGATTCCACCACCTCCCTGGACATCCTGTTCCAGTGCCTAACCACTCTCAGCAAAAATTTTTTTCCTAATATCCAACCTAAACCTCCCCTGGCACAACTTAAGCCCATAAGGTCTCTCCACTTTGTGATGGAGATAAATAATTTATAATAGTCAAATAAGAATAAGAGTTCTAGTGAGTGACTATTAAAGATAAGGCATTTATTTTAGTAGCAGGTTTAAAGAGTGTAATATTTTTCATGGTTTAGAATGAAGAGTCTGAAGCCTGAAGACTGACTGGTACAGAGGACCCTGCAGCACCACTATAAAATAGTTCTCAAGACTAAGGCTACAACTCTTCTTTATGATGGCTTATTATTCAGTCATGTATCTGTTTTTTAAACAATGGCTTAGTTTCTATAATTATTTTCTGAAAATTTAAATAAACTTTGGGAGTGTTGATGCTTGAACTGTAAGGCCTACAGATACATTCTATAGTGTTTGGAGAAATGTTTAGATTTACTGTGTGAGTTAGCAGTAGACACATCACAGAACACAGGGGACACTTTAAAGCATCATTATTATTGCTGTTTATTGGCGTGGGGTTTTTGTAGTGTAATGTACTGCATGGTAGAGTAATTGCTTTCCAAAGAACAGTAAGTATCAGCCCCCAGTGAGGGTGTTTTATGGAAAAATATGTCTAAAATTAACAGGCAGAGATACATTTTTCCTCTAGGTTCACTTAGCCATTTTAGTTTTATCTCATTTTATGTTTTTTTATGCTTGAAGAAATCTTTTCTGTTAACTTTGCTACTTTAACAGGGCCAAGTCATAAATTCAGGTAGATTTATCACTTCCTTCTCCATTATGTTTATCTGGTTTTTGTTACAGTGAACAGCAAATATACACAAATATCTCATTACCATACCTTCAAGAGGTGCAAGTACATAAAATGGAACTCTTATCATATAATGAAATAAATATGGTGCAATTTAAAAAGCATTTAAGCATTTCAGCAGGAAACACTAGTTTAAGTCAGAGTGCTTGTATCCAAGGCTGTGTAAGCAGTTTATGGAGAGCTTAAGAAGTACTAGCACCTCATAACCAAGAGCATACAGGAGAAAAAGGAGAATTGCATTATAGTTTGTTCCCTCTAAGTGGAGGTTTATTGGTGGATGAAACCCTTCGGGATTATTAGTGCATAAAAAGTGGAATCAAGAGAAGTATGGCTAACAGGTGAAGAGATGTGATTCTTCCCCTCTATTCCATTCTCATGAGACTCCATCTGTGGTACTGTGCTGAGCTCCAGAGCCCCCAGCATAAGAAAGACACAGATGTGTTTAGGCAGGTCCAGAGAAGAGCCATGAAGGTGATCACGGGACTGAAGCACCTCCCCTATGAGGACAGGTTGAGAGAGTTTGTTTAGCTCAGAGAAGAGAAGGCTCTGGGGAGACTTTATAGCAGCCTTCTATTAATTAAAGGGGTCCTACAAGAAATCTAGAGAGAGACTGAGACATTCTATAAAATCTTCATAGACAATATACAATCCAAACTATCAGGTATGTTCATGATTCCAGCATCTGCTGAAAGCAGGTATTTCAGATCTGAGGATAATTCAACACTTGACACTACTAAACATCCCAGAATCTGCCATAGTCTTTCCACTCATTTGAAAAACATTTATTTACTTGGTTTGGTTTTATCCACTAAAATTTGCAAATACTGATGCTTTAGTCTTAATTTTATGACTTCTTCAATTAAAAAATAGATTTCTATCATAACATTAAGAATAATTTTCTGAAAATACAAATAATAATATAATATAATAATAGCACTTCCCATTTCCTAGCTTGCAATTAGAATTTAAAAAAAAAAAATGCACCCTAGGCATAAAAATTACTCTTGATAGGTTTTTTCTTATTGACAAATGAAACACTCCTTAATTATTTCCTTATAACTTGTAATAATTCTTATAATCTTTTTTCCTATGAAGTTTCATCTTTTTTTGTCTTTTCGTTCTTTGTTGTTGTTGTTGTTGTTGTTGTTGTTGTAGAAACAAGACTATGTCTTTTCCTATTGAAATCCTGCAGTTCCTCAGCTGCACAGTGGGTGAACAGAGATGGAATAGTGGGTGAAGAAACATGTTATTAAATAAGTAATAAAGAAAATACATTTAAATATAAAATACTGTCACATAGTAAACTTATGTGTTGTGCTGTACAGCAGGTACAAATATATTGTGAATACAGATTAGGAAGTGATCTAGAGAGTAGCTCTATTAAGAAGGACCTTGATATCCTGATAGCAAACAAGTTATCCACAGGACAACAATGTGCCTGGGGTGCATTAAGAAAAGTGCATCCAGCAGATCAAGGGAGGTCTTCCTCCCTCTTTACTCTGGCCTAGGGAAACCTCACCTGGAGCATTGCATTCAGTTCTGGGCTCCCCAGTTCAAGAGGGACAGAAATCTACTTGACAGAGTCCAACAGGGGCTACAAGGATGATTAAGGTGCTGGAACACCTGCCTGACAAGGAAAGTCTGAAAGACCTAGAGCTTTTTAGTCTGGAGAGGAGAAGATTGAGAGGGGATCTAATTAACATCCATAAATGCATGAGGGCTGGGTGTCAAGAAGGCACAGACAACTTCTTTTCATTTGTGCCCTGTGATAGGATGTGGGGCAATGGATTCAAGCTCGAGCACAGGAATTTCCAACTCAGCATGAGAAAGAACTTCTTTACTGTAAGAGTTATAGAGCATCGGAACAGACTCCCCAGAAAGGTTGTGGAGTCTCCTTCTGTGGAAACTTTCAAGACCTGTCTGGCTGCATTTCTGAGTGATCTGCCCTAGTTTTGGTCCTGCTTTGGCAGGTGGCTAGACTCAGTGATCTTCAGAGGTTCTTTCCAACCACTAACTTTCTGTGATTCTGTGATCTCCTGTAGGGAATATGTGAGAGGGCTTTTGTGATGTTTCCGTAAGTAATGAAAACAGTAGCTGGCTTTCTTAGTGTCTATTACTGACATATTTCCTTGCATTTTGGGAGGTATGTTGAGTATGGTCTGTGGTGTTATTCTTTTTAGACATAAGATGTTTGATATCACATTATTACTTAAATATCAGTAGATGTTTCTTGCCTACTCCATATTTCATTTTTGTGATTGCATGACTGCGTGATTTACTATTGATGGCCTGCACTTGATCATTTAGTTGTTTTGTTATAATACGTCACATTTCAGACCTGATATTATGCATAGGTACTGCCAAGAGGAATTTGCAAGTTGCTCCAACATACAATTGATACCAAACTAGTCATTGCTCCTGTTGTGTGGTTGAAAAAATAACAGTCCATCTTCTATCAGTATGCACACTGACAGCCTTTGGGTTACCAGAAGCTAAGTGTAAGCGATATCTACCTCACTGAAAATTCCTTCTCTCTGTCATTACATGTAGTGTTATTCATCACCTGAATCTGGGAAAACAGCTATTTTTGCCTTTGTCTTCCTATAGATTTTGTACCATCAATCATATCCTGGGTCTTTCTTTTTCTACCTTCCATATGTTTTTTTCCACAGGACAAATAGCAATAAATGTCCTGGATAGTAATATCTCAGTTTGGGAAAGTCAGTTTGTCTGCTGGGTTCTTTAGTGATAAATCTGTATACACGTTCTGTCACAAGATTTATTGTGAAGAGATTATTTCCAGTGGCTCATGTTAATCTTTAGAATCACATATGTTTCTTTCATACCATCTCAAAGAAGTGTGGCCAGCAGATTGAGAGAGGTGATTCTGCCACTCTGCTCTGCTCTGGTCAGACCTCAACTGGAGTACTGGGTCCAGCTATGGAGCCCTCAGCACAGTAAAGACATGGACCTGATGGAGCAGGTCCAGAGGAGGGCCACAAGGATGATCAGGAGGCTGGAACACCTCTTCTATGAGGACAGGCTGAGGGAGCTGGGATTGTTCAGCCTGGAGAAGAGAAGGCTCAGGGGAGACCTAATAGCCACCTTCCAGTACCTGAGGGAGCTTATGAAAAGACTGGAGAGGGCCTGCTTACAAAGACCTGTAGGGAAAGGATGAGGGGCAGTTCTTTTAAATTAGAAAAGAATGGATATAGATTGGATGTAAGGAAGAAGTTCTTTACCAGGAGAGTGGTGGAACACTGGAATAGATTGCCCAGGAAGGTAGCTGAGGCCCCATCTCTGAAGACATTCAAGTTGAGGCTTGATGAGGCTCTGAGCAACGTGCTCTAGTTGACGATGTCCTGGTGTTGGCAGGGGGGTTGGACTAGATGACCTCTAGAGGTTCCTTCCAACCCAGATATTTCTATGATCTCCATTTCAGGCTCAGGACAAGCCCATATGAAACACAGAGCAGGACTTCTCTCTATTAGCCCCTTCTCTCCTCCCTCCCAGGGGAGGATAAAAAAAGGGAATAGGAAAACAGAAAAATACCTCATTCAAGATTGGAATTTACGACTATAGCAAATTTAATGAATAACAGGAAAGAGAAAAGGAAAGAAAAAAAAAAAAAAGGAATGTTAAGGGAAGAAGATATACAAGTATATACAAAACCCACTTTGGGATGGTGATGTACTGCACAACACACATAGAATCGGGACCAGACCTGCTGAGATGCCATCACAACAGCAGAGCTGGAAAAGGAAGGAAGAGCCCCCCAAACATCCTGTCTCCTTGTTTTATGGAGTGTGGCAGGGAATTGGAGGGTATAACAGCTGCCCTCTGACTCCTCAGGGTCCTAGGAGTGTCCCTTCCACTCAATCTCTTCATCCTTAAACCACAACACATACACCCCATATAAGTCTGTCATAAATAAAGAAATCTTTATGATATCTGTTAGGCAGTAATACTGTTCAGTACATTTCTATGCTGCTTAGTCTTGGGTAGAAACAAAGACAACCACAGTAACAGACATGTAGTGTCCCTGCAGTCTTAGTCCATCCAAAATCATACCATTGTGATTCGTTTACATGTGTGAAGCTAAGCTCTCAGGAAAACATTCCAAATGCTGACTTGCAGTCCTTTTGTGTTTCCCATAAAAGAACAAAAATCTAAGCAACCTTATACTAAAATAATTCCTTATTACCTCATCTTTATCCCTCTGATCAGTTCTATAACATGCTTCAAAGTCTTTCCAGTCTAAGAATTTTCCTGTCAGTGTGTCTAGACTTGTCTCATTGCTTGCTATTTAAGGGCTTGTTCTGATATGAGTGGGAACAGGAGGAGTTGACTTGTGAAGTTGACTTTTGTCTTCATTTTCCAAACAACAAGCTCTCAGGTTCTAGTAGAAAGTATTATTAGTCCTCAAGTGTATGATCCTGGCCTTTGTGCTACTGAATTACGTTCTATTTCTACTATTTCTTGCCTTATTCATTTCAGTGGGAATGTACTAAAAATAGTTCCATGTGGCAATTTGTTTTGCTTTTGTACAATTCATTTTTAGCAAACATTAGGAAATACTTAGGAAATTTACTTTGCTTTATATATCAAAATTAATTTGATGGCACATTGGATAACTTCATCTATTGATAACATAATTACAAATTTTGCAAGGTTCTAATAGGCACTATAATCTTCTAAATGGGATACTCTACATGACTGTGTTTAAATCTTGCATTTACTAAAGGCATTACATATTATTATTAGCTGTCATGGATGTATATACACAGTAAAGTCACTGCATTCAACTGCATTATAGGGTAAACTGATTTTTAACATAGCATTTGAACTCCAATTTGGAAGGTAACAATGTTTATGAATTCTGCCCATCATGTTTTACTGCTTAAAAATGCTGACTTTGACTACAGCTCCTATACATTATATATTATATATTTTTTGTTTATAAATGTTTCAAAATGACCATAAACACCTTATTCTGTCTAAATAGAATATGAAGGGGTAATGCTATCTGTAACTTGTGTTGCATTTCAAACCAGGGAATAATAAAGTGCAGCTCAGCACAGGTGAAAATCCTGAATTATATTATTTTATTTTGAATGTTGCTAAGAGGGGGCCAAACAGATTACAATTTGAAATATAAGATGCATTCAGAGATGATTTAATTTCATGCCCTTTACATATTGAAATCAATATAATGCATGGTAAGGCTTCATTCAACATGAATAACAGTTAGGGAACTGGCTTGAAAGTAGAGATTTGATTAAAATTTCTGATTTGCTGATCTTCATCTAGTCAGCAATACATATTTAAAACTTGGGCTAGTCATAATTCATATTTTATTTTCTCTTTTTGACAAGAAAGATTAATTTAATTTTCCAAGCTAAAAAATAAAAATACAAAATCTGTCCCCTCTGAAAAACCACTACTTACACAACACTTATCTATAAAGTTTTAGGCTACAAAAAAGCATTCACATATGTTTTATACACTTTGTTTCCCTTGTTCTGTGTATCTGTTCATCAAAAAGTATGCTGAAAGGCAGCTTTGTCTGATGCCTTAATAAGCTTATTTGGGTAAGATAATAAATCTTTTCCCATCCAAATGCATACTGATAATAAATTAATTTTCAGTTATTGTTACTGAATAAATAACAGAAATAAGGCATTCAGAGGAAAACAAAAGACAAAATACAGGAAAGATATTTGAATCTCTCAGTTTATGCTTACAATTATTATGTGTATGACTGTTTATCAAACAAATTAATTTTTTCATTCAGGTGAGATAACCCAGCATATTTAAGCTGGAGCTTGTGCTCTATTGCTTTTCCTGTTCTTACATTTGTGGTCTAAAACCTGTTTTCTGGTGCTCTTGAGTCCCTCCTTGGCCTGAGACTACACAGTACTGTCTTCCTGTTGCTTTTACTGGAAACAAGCAGCATGGCAAGAGTGGAGAGCCTAGCCGTCCCAGAGGCTTTCACAGGTGATTCTGCTGTAAAACAATCAAAATGTATACAAATGAGGTACTTGTAAATAATCTGTAGAAATTCTTCCTGTAGGCTCTGGAATTATCACTTTTTGTGTGTGAGTGGGCACGTGGAACCACTGGCCAGCTGCGTATATGAATTTAGCAGAACAGAAGTTCAGGGCATCTCATGCATTCCAGCTTGAGAAAATTTTGCAAATGCAAAACACATGGACAATGACTTACCACTCTTTTCAAAAGATTCAACTGTGTGCATGAACATCATCATCTTTATGCAAAAGATTCCATAAAATTGGAGTGCTTTGGTTTTGATTTTGTTTCTGTCTCATCAGTCTCCTGGTGTGTCTGTGTAGTAAGACTGGTACAGATAGCTGGTATCTCCTAACCAGTTTTGAGGACACTTGTCCTTGCTTCCAATGTATTACAAATAGGTATATCTACAAATAGTTAATATAGTTGTTAAAATGAAACACAGAAGATACTAGTCTTGTGGCCTCAAATTGGGGTGGATCACTTAAAAAGCTACTTTTACTCAAATATCATAGTGTGATATCATTTTCTGTTTGGTTGGGGGTTTTTTTGTTTGTTTGGTTTTGGTTGGTTTGGTTGGTTGGTTGGTTGGTTCGTTGGTTGGTTGTTTTGTTGTTGTTGTTGTTGTTACCCACACACAATTAATATGATTCAGCAAAGGTTCTGGCAGGTTTAGTATAGATATACCATGGATAAATAATCAGCAAATGTCACAGAACAAACTTACCTCAGAACATATCTGAAATAAGATTTCTATGTCTCAGTGCTATTTCTGACTTTGTATATTTGGAAACAAACTATCTATTTCTCTTTGTAAATACTATTTTTGTGGCTATGGGAGATTTGTTCCAAAGAAACTAAGAAAATTTTTAAGAAAGACCTCTGAGAAGTGACTTAGACTATTTTTTGTCCTCCTAGGACTAGTTTCAGAAATATCTCTTTGAGAAGTCAGCTTAATTTACATGGTGTTGAGGATGGTATTAGCAGCTGTTACGAGTGGTCCAGTGTAAATAAAGTGAGTTTGCAGATTTTGAAAGAATCGTGCCAGTGATTTAAAATGAAAGACTTGATTTTCTACTTACAACAGCAATCTAACATTGAACAATTAATTTACTTCTAAAATGAAATGTTTTGTTGGCTTTTTCAAGCAGCATAAGTCAACATTGGTACTAAGTAGCTCCTTCAGTTGCTGTTAGTTGGTAATTATTTGTAATTGCTGCTTAAGTGAAGTAGATTTACTAGCATTATCCCTACAGTTGAAGTTATAAATATAATTCCCCTACATTCCAAAGCCATAATAGCTTCCATTAAAAAGAAGAGTTTAATATATTTACAACTAGCAAGGATACGAACAAAGAAAAATTTACATCAGGAAGCAGAATATACATAGGACTTGCAGTAAGACAAGATTTGGAAAATCAGATCATTTTAATTTTTAGTGGCACTCAAAGAGTCCTTAAAACTTTGCCTGACCCATTATTTCACATAGTTTTAAAAAGGAAAAAATAAAATAAAAATTAGAGGCTGCTACTACACATGAGCACTGACTTGCTAATACACTAATCTTTCACTACCCCATAATTTGGGAGATAGCTCTATGACAGCCAGTCAAAATAGGAAGCAATTAGTGTGATAAGTAGACAAACAATGTCCTTGAAAGCATCTTCTTATGTACTGCCAAGACACTGTTTCTGGATAAGAGTTTAATAACTGCCTCATATGTTGATTTAATTTAATTAATGTTGTCAATGGAAAATACTGTCAATAAATTTAAATATTTCCACTATAAGACACATTTAAGAGGTGTTTTGTTGTTATAGTAGAATTCACCTCATTGTAAGCAGCATTTCCAATTACTTTACTGCTTCTTAATAATGTCAACTTCTGAAAGTAAATCACATAAAGTATCCTTCTCTTTAGTGTGTTTTTCTTTCTCTGTTACTTATATTAAATATTCTTTCTCTTTACTCTGGGTCAGGTCAGTGTAATTTTAGAGTGAACTGCTATACCTATACAAGAAAAGAAAATCCATCTTTGTCCAATTGCTCCTTTTTAGTTTGGAACACTTAACAGCTAATTTCATGACTGTGTTTTCAGCTTTCAGTCATGTTCAGTCATATAAAAAGTGCTGAAATATTCACCATATGTAATCCACAGAGTTCAGCTATATGCTTTTCTGTTTGAAATAATATTTTTTTAATTCTTCAGTCCCAAGCAAAGAAATACTTGTGGTGGATTTGTTGTTTGATTGGTTGTTGGTGTTTTGGTTTGGTTTTTTTGATGGTATATCTTTGCATATGTTATTCACATAGTTATTTCTTTATTTACAATAGAGCATTGGGACCAGTAAACCCTATATGGGATGTAAGTTTGTTTCCTTTAATTTTCCTGTGTGGTAAAAGGTGGTCAGTGTTCAATCTAAAAGGAATACATAAACATATTTTCCAAGAAGAAAAGGAGAAGAAAAAGGAGAAGGAAAAGGAGAAGAAGACGGAAAAGGAAAAGAAAAAAAAAAAGGAAAAAAATGAAAAGGCAAAAGAAGAAAAAAAGGAAAAGAAAAAAAGGAAAAAGAAAAGAAAAAAAAAAAGA